>VMDO01009494.1:0-58920 GCA_007922755.1 Pedetes capensis | reverse complement strand
CAAGCTAAGTAGCCAGTACCAGCAAGCTAGATCAACAAATTATCATTTATTTCATTTATTCTCAGCCTCAGCTGCACATTGTAAACAAAAGCAAACAAAACAACAAAACAGCACTGAAACCCCTTCCAGGCCCTGAGATTTCCATGGAATTAGTTGCCTGGGGGGCAACCTGGACATCAGAATGTTTTTAAGCTGTTGATTCTACCAAGTAATCAAGATTGAGAGACACTGCTCAGAACAGCTCATGTGACCTAACTAGGGTTATAGGTGTCAACACGGATAAATCTGAAAAAAATAAGGCCAAAAATAAAAAAGCAACTTGCCCAAGGATTTATACAGAATAACGGCTTTTACATAAATTGTAAGAGTGTGAAATATGTTTTTTTTTTTTTAAGGCTACACACTCATAGTAAAAGTGTACCAAAAATGCGTGGGAATTAAAACCCCTAAGCTCAGGGTGCTGTTTCCCTCTGGGCAGAGAAAGGGATGGCTAGGGCTGGGGATGGCATTAGGGCTGGAACTGGGGACTACTGTAGTTTGGATCTTAAGTGTTGCCCTGAGGCCCATGTGTAAAAGGCTTGGTGCCCAGCTTGGTGCTATTGGGTGATGGAAACTTAAAGAGGTGGGAACTAATGGGAGGTCTTCAAGTCATTGGGGGAGTGGCTTTGAAGAGGCTAATGGGACCCCAACCTGTTCCTCTTCCTCTCTTTCCCAGCCATAAGGTGTGTGGTTTTATTCTCCCACATGCTCCTGCCCTGATATGCCACCACAGGCCCAAAAGCAAAGAGGATAGCTGATCATGGACTGAAGCTATGAACTGTGAGTCAGTCTCTGTCTGTCTGTCTGTCTGTCTGTCTCTGTCTCTCTCTCTCTCTCTCTCCCAGCATTGGGGATTGAACCCAGGGCCTCACTCATGCAAGGCAAGTGCTCTACCACTGAGCTGCATCCCCAGCCCCTTTTATTTTTATTTTTTATTTTGAGACAAAATCTTGCTAAGTTGCACAGGCTGCCTCTGTCCTCACATTCACTATCCTCCTGCCTCTGCCTAATCTTTTCTCTTTGTTAGCTGATCACCCAGGTATTTGCTATAGTGATGGAAAGCTGACTAACACAGGGCCTTGGTTCTAAGTGATGGACATCCACATTGCTTCTAGGCTTTGCCCCCGAGACAGTGTGCAATAGATGCTCTGCAGCCTCAGGAGTCTAGTCGAGAACCGAGTCCCCGGGCCTCTTTCCCAGCAGCAGCAGCAGCAGCAGCAGCAGCATGCCTGCCCCACACTAGTCTACCCTCCACCTCCCCCAGGCCTTTGTCAGCTGGAGGCACTGACAGTGCTTCCCCAGGAAGACAGGTGCTTCCTCTCCTGGGAGGAAGCTGGTCGGCAGCCTGGGCAGAAACCAGGTTGGGCACAAGGCCTTCTGAATCAGCCCCTCAGCGAGGCCAAGTGGCCTTTCCTGCATTTGGTCTTCTTCCTCCAGCATAGAGGAAGTGTCCTGGGGCAAAGAGGCCCCGGGGAGGCTCAAGGAGACCTGATCTTACCTGGCCGCATAGTATTGAGCAAATTTTTCTCCTTTATGAACCTAAGCTTCTCCATTTATATCACCAGAAGTTCGGATTGTGTAGCAGTCGAAAGCTATTTTCTCTCTTCCTCCTTGCTAACTGAACCCTGATTTTGTTCTAGTATACGGTGGTAATAATTGGTTTAGGAAATGCAAGTCCCTCTCTGGCTCCAAGACCTGAACCATGTTTGGTTTAAAATACTGCTTCTCAACCCTACTACCTACTAGAATAATCTGAGGTATTTGGGGAGAAAAATACTCTCACCTGGGCCAAGCCCTAGTGATTCCAATTTAGTTGGTCCAGATTAGGGCCCAAGCATTGGTGTTATTGAAAAGCTCCTGAAGTGATTCTAGCATACAGCCAGGATTAACTGAGAACCACTGGTCTAGGACAAATGAGGCATCCTGACAGCACTTTGTTAGACACTCATCTTCCCAGGCTCCTGTGCATTCAGTGGTAACCACAGGATGGAGTTCAGATCAATGCAATGCAATGCAAGGATGGTTTCTGGGGGAATGCTGGCAAATATTTTGCTATCTGGTTAAAGAGACAGATGGGGAAGGTACCGTCTCCAGCACTGGCCCGTGCTTCCTCATCCCACCTTGCACATGGATGTACAAGGACATCACCTTTGGAGCTGTTGTGGCTGTTTTGTGATGAGCCTAAGAATGGAAAGCCAACACACTGGAGGTGACACGGAGGATTTAGAAATCGTGGTACCCTTGATGAAGATACTGATTACAGCTTTCTCTCTAAATCACCCATCTCCCAATCTCTTGCTCTGTGAGGCAATGAAGTAACTTTATGCAAAAGCAACTTCCCATCAGGTACTTTACTTGCCTACCTTACTGACAAAGGCAGAAGATTGATTCTTGCCACAGAACTCATCCTAGAGCATTGTTTGAATTTAGGGAAATGCTGAAGCTCTCAACTCCGTCTGAACTTTTCTGCCACAAGTACCATACCAGTGGCCTCAAAGAACAATTTTGTCCCATGAGGCCCCCTCAGGCCTGCTAAGTCATGTTGACGTTTTCATCTCTCCACACTTGACTTGTCTTAGTTCCATTAAAGGGAAGGAAACATAACCCAAATATCTCTAACATGGAGGGCAGGATGCCTGAATTCTAATCACCTTCAAGGCTATCCAGGTAGATGGTCCCTTGATTGAGATTTGCCTGATGTTTCTCCTGTGATTAGACTGGGATTATGGTTTTCTCAAGGGCTGGGATTTAGCTCAGTGGGTAGAGCACTGCACTGCAGTCTCTGAGGCCCCGAGTTCAATTACCAGCACCGCAAAAATGGGAGCAGGGCCTGGAGATCCACTCCCAAGGCAATCCCGAAGCACTCAGCCATTGAAAACCCTATGAGGGTCACTATGAGTCGGATACTGACTCGACGGCACGTAACAACAACAACATGGTTTTCTCAAGGAAAACCGCAGAAGTAAAATGCTATTCTCATCACATCAAGCTGAGGGTACATCCTACCCACATGACTTACCACAGCTAGTGTAAGTAACCTTGATTCCCTAGCCAAGGCAGTGAGTGCCAGAAGGTTCACTATCTTGGATTAAATCTTTTCCATCCTTTCCCTGCTTCCTATTTGGAAGGAAGTCACTAGGCACAGCCCACACTAAGAGATAGGTAGTATTACTGTACCTCTCTGAGGGAGGATCATCTACATAAATTATCCATAATTCTTCTGCACAACACTTGTCTATTCTCATTTATTTAGTTATTCAGTCTTTTGTCCATATCAGTATGGATTCATGGTATCTATTTTATACTTTAGGTTATAATCTAATTCTACTTTGTTTTGTTCCTTTATCATTCTAGTTTTGGCTATTAGGAGCTCTTTTGATTGGCTTGCATGTCTCTTTGACATTGTCTCATGAGCAGGGATTTTTTTGAAGATCTTATTTTCTATCACAACAGATGCTCTAGGGGTAGGGTTTAGCTCAGTTGGTGAAGTACTGCTCTGTATTCTCTCAGGTCCTGGGTTCAATTCCTAGCACCACAAAAATGGGAGGAGGACCTGGCAGCCCACTCCCAAAACAATTAGCTATGGGAAATCCTATGAATAGCAGAAAAGCATTGACATAGTGCCAGGCATGGTACAGTGTTGGGCAGTGTTTCTTTCTGTTGTACATGGGCCACTGTGAGTTGGACCCAATCAGAAGGCAACAAACAACAACAGATGTTCTGGGCTCATTTTTTTATATTTCTGTCCCAGGATTCAACCATTTCTCTAAGAACCCCTGACTCATTTTGTTTGAGAATGGTATTAAAAACCAAGTTCTGGGTGGTAGGTGTGATTATTGCTATTTGAGTGATCCCTGTTTCTAAACCACTTTATTTATTTATTTATTTATTTATTTATTTATTTATGGTACTAGGGATTGAACCCATGGCCTCATGCTTGCATGCTTTGCAAGTGCTATACCACTGAGCTGCACTCCCAGACTTTTTTTTTGTTTTAGTTTTTGAGACAGAGTCTTGCTAAGTAATATAGACCACCTCTGATCTCGAACTTGCAATCCTTCTGCCTCTGCTATGTGAGTCACAGGAATTACAGGCATGCGCCACTTGCCTGGCTCTAAACCACTTTAATTCAGATATTTGATTAATTGTGGCTGAAAATTGTAACTGATTTGTCACAAATATCTAGGTGAATGCTGTGAGCCATAAGGCTGAGGGGTAGAACAAAAGGAATGTAAATGCCTTTATAGGTGGCCTATGATAATACTGTCAAGTGTCTTTTGCCACCTTAGTGGTATATATGGGATCCAGAGGTCCCCTCATGCTCTTTGGGACAGTGGAAGAAAGTGGGTGGCTGAGAGATGCCTTGCCAGGAGACTCATTACACAGAGATATGAAGAGATCTTGTATCCAAGGCTTCCAATATGGACTATCCAAGTGGAGTTCAAATGGGAGCCCCTGCAAGCCCTCATTGGATCTGAAGCACCTGCAGGAGCTGAGATGGAAAGATTTTCAGCAAGAGAATATTGTTGAACTTCTCAGAAAGCAATTGCTATGAATTTCCCATGCTGAATGAAGAGACTAGAAGTTAAACCAGATCAATGCCCGGTAGCGGTGAACATTTTTCTTATTTTTCCTCTAATACCTTTGTAGACTGAATTCTACCATGTTCTAGTAGATTCAAATCTCTTAAAAGTTCATTTATACATTCTGTGATGGGGAATTTTATTTTCCCACGCGAATCAGGTTGGGACAGGGGTTAGAACAGATGCTCAGTGAACATGTAGACTAAGTAATCTAATTCAGGAATCAAATAAAGCAATGGGGAATGAGTTACCCCATTGGGCTGGGGTAATGGGAGTGGATCTGAGTAGCTAAGGTGTATGGCTTGAGACCTTGAACACAAAAGCCAAGAGGTGGCTTCTTTAAGTTCCAACCTAGATTTCAGCACCAGAGAGTCCTGGACAGCTCCCTAGGGTTCTACCAACAGAAGGTTTCTTCTGTCTTTAAGGCAGATTTTCCAGGCACACCTTCTCCATAAACTCCATCTTATTTTACAACTGACTTTGTCATACTCTAATGCTGATAACTGAAGTATACTTATTCTCTTTTCTGTCTCCTTCCTTATTAGATCTCATCCCAAATGTTATTTCTCCATTGTATCAAAGTTAATATAATGCTATTGCATAATGGTCATGAGTGTGGGTTTGGAGTCAGAAAGCTTGTGCCTAAATAAAACCTCTGTGATTTCTTGATGATGTAATCCTGGACAAGTTTCCCTTTTTTGACCATTTTTAGGCTTTGTTTGATGGACTTACTTAACAAGGATTTATTGAGTTCCTCCTACTTCTCTAGGGATTGTGTACATGGTTGTGATTCTTATGTAACCTGAGTTCTCTTGGGTTGAAACAGAAAACATACATACCAAAAAATCCATGAGATAATTTCAGAGTGATACATCCTATGAAGAAAATTATACAAGGCACTGTGGTATGGAGTAACTCAACAGAGTGGCTTTCATTAAGGAGGTTGGGGGAGGCATCCTGAGGAGACAACATTTAAGTGGAGACCTGTGAGAGTGGAATGGAACCAGCCAGAAGAAGAGAGATCCAGGTAAATGGAGGCAAAGAGACAGAAAGGAACTTGCTGTGTGTTTCCCAGGGCTTCCATAACAAATTACCACGAACTGAAAGGCTTGAAACAACTGTCCTGGAGGCTAGAAGCCCTAGTTCAAGGGCCATGCTCCCTCTGAAGGCTCTGGAGGAGAATGTTTCCTTGCCTTTTCCTAATTTCTGGTGGTTTCTGGTGATCCTTGGTATCTCTTGGCCTCCAATCTCTGCCTCTGTCTTTACATAGCCTTCTTCCCTATGAATGTTTCTTCTATGTCTCTATATCCTATTCCCTCTTTCTCTTTTAAAGACAATAGCCATTGGATTTAGACCTACTTTAACCCAATATGACCCCATATTAACTAACTAATCCTGCAAAGATCCTACCTCCAACTAAGGTCCATTCTGAGGTTGAGGAGGATACTAGTCAGCCCTGTATGCCACATGAGATGAGCAGAAAGATGGAGGCTATTGTTGGAGCATGCTGAATGGGAGGGAAATGTAGGGATGGGCTACCTCATGCAGGACATCTAGGGTTTGGGGGAAGAATTGGGATTCATTGTAGGTACAAAAATATACCATTGAAGGGTTTAAGCAGGAAAGAGGTTTGTATTTTTAAGAGATCACTTTGTTGTGTGTTCATAATGGACTATACAGTGAGGAACAAGAATACATCAAAGAAACTTATTGGGAAATAATTTCAGTTGTCCAAACAAGAGGCTATGGATGAGCCAAAGTGTTGGTGGCGAACATAGTGGTTAAAGGGTTAAAAACATTAATTTGAGGCACATTTCCATGTAGAACTGAGGAGTTGTTAAGTGTTGGATGGCAATTGTGTGAGAGAGAAATAACAATTTCTGGGTGAACAGTGGTGCCTTTATTAGGTGAGGAAGACTAACGATGAATGGGATCATTAGGGATGAGAAGATAAGGAGTTTCACTTCAGATGTACCTCACCCATTGCCAAATTCTGCTGTTGACTGCTAGCAACTGAACTCACATTGAGGTAGGAGAGAGAGTCATCAGGCTGAGAGTGAGATAGGCCCAAGGAGTCACTGCCATTTATGTAGGTAGAAGGTTGTCCTCTGGGAAGACAGCCATATCTCAGAGGGGGAGGGCCACCTCTGGCTTCGCTGTCACCTACCACCTTGGGAAGAGCTGAGCAAGGGACAGCCAGGGTGGGATGGAAATGAGGAACATAGCCTTGGGAGTCTGGAGTTCTGATACCTGCTTGGCCCCTGGCTATGTGACATTGGAGATCATTCCCCTCTAGACACCAACAGCATCAGCTATGAGATGAGAATAAGAACACCTGCCTAGCCAGAGCTGTGAGAAGGAGGAAAGAAGAGAGAAAGAAGGGAAAGAAGGAAGTAAAAAGAAAGAAGAAGGGAAAGAAAGAAAGAAAGAGGAAGGAAGGGAGGAAGGGGAAATAGACAATGGGGATATCCTGGACTCTAGCTAGGGCTCCCCAATACCCCCTTGCTAAGTACTCTCTCCTCCATCTCTTGTCCATTTATGGGACCTATAGGTGGAAAGTTTGGGTCCAAACTGGGCTCAGACATCAAGGAGTAGGGAGAAAGTGATACATATTACAACAACTAAAATCACCAATATATTCACCTCTTGTCATGGTCAGCCACAAGATAAGCATTTTACATGGATTTTAGCCAGGCCACTCATCTCAGCCTCCCACGAAGAGATGTGAGTTATTATTATAACTCCCATTTCACAGATGATGAAATAATTCCCTTTTGAGATGGGGTCTTGCTAGATAGCCCAGGCTAGCCTTGAACTTGCATTCCTCCTGCCTCAGCCTCCTGAGTGCTGGAATTACACACCTGGCAAGAAATAATTTTTACAGGGTATAATTGATGGATTGGCAGCAGTAAACCATTCCTTGGCGCCTGTGCAGACAGGGAGCCAGGCTCCATGGAAAGCAGCCTATATGGCTTTATGAAGCTTGATGTAGCAAGGAGCTTCTTCTAGTGCAGAAAAGCATTCATTCATTCATTCATTCATTCATTCATTCAACTACCATTATGCCCATTTTCTGCGCTGAGCACAAAGCTAAAGATTCGTAAGTGGTTCCCTGAGTGGCATAGCCTCTGAGATGGGAGAAATTCCTGTGGGAATGTGGGGTACTTCCTTCAAGAATTTACAAATCTTCTTTAGTAAGAAGGAAAACCAGGAAAGGTAAGCAGAAGGAAAGTCAAAAGGGGACAAGAAAGTGAGACGTTTAAAATGGGATGGGATTGACCCAAATCTAGATGGACAAATCCTTGCCTGTGGCTGTGGACCTCAGGTCCTCATGTGTCAATAGCAGGGCTCAAGTTTCTGCTGGGAAGAACATGATAGGATTCCAGGATTGGGTCAGAAAGCCAAAGGGTCACAGGCTCCTCCCGGTTGGGCAGTGGAGCTACCCCTGGAAGAAAGGAGAGAGGTGAGGGAGCCAAAGCCCAGCCCAAGGGGGTGAAAGAAAATGGGACACAGAAAGCCGGGCTCCAGTTGTCGGTGGATATGTAACCCCACATCCCGCACACCTCACCCAATCCTGGGTGTCCAAAGTGCAGCACCAAGAGCTGACGGGGAAGAACAGGTGCTAAGCTGAGGCAACTTGAATCAGGCCATGGTCTAAGTGGGGAGAATACGCTAACCTGGTAGAGGAGCCAGCCTCAAGTAGCCACGGAAAGAGGAGCACCCAGAAAAGCAAGGGGAGGTAGACATTACATCCCACAGTGCATCTGAGATCTGGGTTCCAGAGTCCTCAAAGCATTTCGAACCAGGGGAGGAGAGTTAACAACTGCGTTCAGGCAGTCTGCCACAGCACAACCCTACAATCTCTCGAAGGCGCCCTGTAATAAACTCCACCCCAGCAGAGATTGTGCCAACTCTGACTAAAAATTCCCTTGAAAACTGAGCAGCACCCCTATTTGTTCCAACTCTTGGTTCTGCATCCTCAGCTTCCCATGCAGTGGTGATAAAATCCTGTGTGGATTGGAGAAAGCAGTTGAGTGGGCAGCGACAGGACCACAACTCCCAGCCAGAGAGCGCCCCCAACACCTCCCCCCAACCCCACTTGAGTGTGCTTTTGTAGCCCGGAGTAATTCCCCAACTCTTTGCTGCCTTAAGGTGCAGCACAGGCAGGGGTGCATGGAGAACCCCTTTAGGTCCCCTGAACAACCCAACCCATCTGGCCTGGGCCCATGCCCCGCCCTCCACTGGCTGTGCAGGCAGTGCCTCTCACAGTGGTGCCCCTCATATGCACCATGGGCATGGCAGGCAATGCCAGGGTGGTCCTGGTGGTGGTCCGGAGCCACCATGTGGTCACACCTGCCCACTGTTCCCTGGTGAGCCTGGCCGCTGCAGACCTGCTAGGGCTTCTGGGAGCCAGAGTGCCCACCCTGGGAGAAATAGTGTCCGCAACTTTGGGTCTGCAGACACGCAAGCTGCCTGGGCATCACCTACCTGCAATACGTGAGCATCAACACCCCCACCCGCTTCATCAAGGCGTTCACCATGGAACTCTATCTTCCCATCTGCCGTCCTCTGCAAGCCCAGGTGCTGTGCATGTGGTGCACACCAAGTGCATTGCTGCATTGATGTGTCTGGGCAGTGGTTCCTACCGTGTGCTCTGGCTTTTCCCGGTGGACACTCGCCAGGCAGCATTTTCCCATCGGGTGCAGATGCAATGCAACTACCGTGTATGGTGCTGTCTCTACCTGCCCATCTACTTCCTGGACTTCGCGTTCTTCTATGCCCTGCCCCTGGGCTTGGCCACCACACTCTACATGCTCATCATGTGCGTCTTCTTTGTGGGACCACTGCCCCCTGGACACCCCTGACGTGGATGCTCTGGGTACTAGGGTGGCACAGCCCACCAAGCAAGCATCTCCTCCAAGGGCAGGAAGGGAACCCTCAGCTCTGGTTAGCAGGTGTGACCTCTGTCCTTGAACCCAGCTGAATGGTGGATGTAAGCATGGGCACCTCTAGAGTCAGATACGTCAAGTTCAAACGCCTATAATGCCACTTAGCAGGTTTGTGTATTTGGAAACATTGTTTCTGCCTTTCTGGGCCTCAGTTTCCTCTTCTGTTATATGGAGTATTGTCTGTGTCTAAGGCATTGAAGTGTCCAGAGAAACAAGGTAATCCATCTAGATGCTTTAACCCACTTAATGTAACAAATGAATGCCCAATTAATGCTGGTTATTATGATTAAACTCCCTTGACTACTTTATCTGGCAGCTATACTCTTTCTTCTACCAACAGAGAAACTGAGGCTCAGAGAAGTGAAGTGACTTTCCCAAGTCCAAACCACAGATCTGACACTAAAGCTGCCAAAGTGGACCTTGGAGGGCCTGGGAGCCCAAGAGGGGGATGAGTCTGTGTAAGGTGAGGGGAGATTCAGCATTTAGCAAGCACTTGCTGTGTGCCCGATTCTGGGATTGTGCCTGACATTATCCTTGCTCAGAAGATTCAATGCCTCTTTTTATTCATAAGGATCCAGGCTCATAGGAAACAAGGATGGCAAGTGTGACAGTCTGGCAACAGAGTCGGGAATCCCCTGGTCTGGACTCCTTATATTACCCACCATCCTCCCATAGTCTGGCCACTCCATGTTTTCAGGAATGCAGGCAGAAGGACAGCAGTCTGGGCCCAAGTTCTCTTTATCCTGAGCCTTCTAAGGCCACCCACAGCTTCCCAGGGAAGAGGGAGGACACCCGCTGGGCTGAATCATTCCCAGAGCTGGGACGGACCACCTATGCCACCTCCTGCCTCCAGCAGCCCCTTCTGTTCATCCCACTTTGTGGGCACCTCCCACCAGGAGGGGGCGGGACACAGGCTCAGCAGTTTTGAAATACTAATCCCTGCCATTGGCCCAACACCACCATAGACTCAGGGCAAATGCTCCTCCTTCCCTCCCACCCACCTGTTGACTCAAATTCAGGCCTGGCCTGTGTTTTAGAGGAGAAACCGCCACTGTCAAAATGAGAACTTCAGACCTGGGTTCTAGCTCTCAGCTTTACTAATAACAGGTCTTGCTGCATGACCTTGGATAAGATAACTATCTTGATGAGCTTTGATTTCCTCACCTATCAAATAGATGGTAATGAAAATTATAAATCTGGCATATAGTGTTAGACATATGGTTCCTACTATAACTATCCATTTTAATAAGGCAGCTTGTCTGGGGATTGAGTATTTTTTGCTGCCTAACAGAGTCCTTGCAGCATACAATGCATAATAGCAACAGAGTTGTTGTTGTTAGGTGCAGAGTAGGCATCCGACTCCTAGTGACCCTACGTACAACAGGCAAAACACTTTATCAGTGCTTCTTTGATATTCCTAGAGTTTTCAATGGCAGATTGATTTTTGGGAGTGAGTTGCCGGGTCCTTCTCCCAAGCCTACAGTATCTGGCATTCCTAGGAGGTCTCCCATCCAAGTACTAAACAGGCCTGACCCTGCTCTGATGGGATTGGATGCCACAGGGCTATAACTGCAGGCTAGCAATAGAGAGGAGGCATTAAATTAAACCAGAACATCAGAGTGTAAAGTGAAGAAGAAGAATAACAACTGTTGACATCTACTGGGTATTTGCTATATGCCAGGCACTGCTCTGAGTACTTCACTCAAGATGGCACACTGACTCCTTATGACAACACTGTGTGTGTACTGTTACCTCCCTGGTTTGACAGATGAGGACACTGAAGATCTTACAGACCTAGTAGGTGCCAGAGCTGAGATTTGAACCTATTTATTGCCCAAATGAGCCTGAAATAGAATGGACGTGAACCTGAATGTGGCAAAACGTGGAGGCAAGACTGCCTAGGGCATTTCAGAGATTCCATGACCCTAGGAGAGGGTGCCAGCACTGAAGGTCATTGACCTGGGCTGGGCCAGGCCTCTCAGGAGAGGTCATTTACAAAAATTGAACCAGTAGACTCAGAAAAGCAACTGAATGCCATAGCATTCCAGGCTGGCTTCCTTCCCTATGGAAACGATGCTTCTCCCAGAGGCCTTGGAGTTGCCAGAATGTTCCCAGGGCTGTCTGGGCAGAATCAGCCTGCAACTAGTTGAACAATTTAGGGTCTGGAAATGCCATCCACAGTTTGGCTGCTGAAGGGTCTAGTGAGGACTCCAGGGGTAGGAAAATGGCTGGGTGCCCTGCTAGCTTCCCCAGTATTAGAAATGTTCCTGTAGCCCTTTGACAGATGCCCCCTTGTGGCATTTGCATTCTGGAACTTAGAAACCGTGTGTCTTTTGATGCATGCCACTTCTGGGAGGCTGTATGTAGTCTGGGGCTGGCAGGGACATGATGGCAGATCTGCAGCGTTAGGAAGGTGAAGAGGAGGGTGGGGGACATCGTTAAAGGCAGCCCTAGGCAAAAGGGGAGGAGCCATGGGAGGGAAGGACCAAGATGAAGGAAGGTGCCAGAAGGGAGCATTAGGCTGGGAAAGTTGGTGAGAGAGGCTGGCAGCTGCAGACAGGGCCATGCTAGTGGTGGAGCCAGGATTCCAGGCCATGCACTATGATTGAGGTAGTAGGAGAGGTGGCAGTGGCAGTGGTGACAGAGGCAGCAGCAGCTGCCGCAGCAGCCATCACCCACGGGCCATTTCCTGCCTGGCTCCATTCTTGCTGCTATACCTGCATGAACTCCCTTTATCCTCACATCACCTGCAGGGAAGGCAGTGTGATCTCTGTCTTATAGGGGAAGAACCCATGGCCCAGTGAGTTAATGAAATTGCTTCGAGGAAGTAGGAGCACATCTAAGGGCTTTGGGAATGGATTGGAACTGAGGAAGTCTCCTGGTTTAAAAAAAAATGACTCAAGCAGGGCATGGAAGGTTGCATAGGCGTTTGCTATGTGGGGGCAGGGTCCAAGGGAGGACTTGCATGAGGCACAGCTTGATGAAGGCTGGATGCTCCTTTGCCTCCCTCCTTTGGCAAGTTCCAAGAGAGAACTGGAGCCTGGCACCCACATTTCCTTTTCTTCCCTGTCTCACTTGGCAGGTGACCAAGATGCTGGCTATGGTCTGGTTCTTTTCACTCTACCGTTGCTGCCCTGTCACACCCTGGTGGTGGTGAATTCCTTCCTGAGCCCACCTTATCTCAACTTCGGCTTCCTTCTCTCCTGCTGCCTTTGCATCTACCTGAACAGCACCATCAACCCCATCATCTACACCTTCATGTCCTAGTGCTTCTGTGGGGCCTTCCTCCAGCTGTTTTAGTGCCAGCTCCCACCTCAAAAGGACATTCCCGTTTACTACAGTGTCACCAAAGACTGTTCTCAGCACAGGCTGGGCTCCTAGAAGGAACATGGGAGCATGCTGTCCCGACAGGGAGGGGATCCTGGCACCTCAGGGAAAGGTCTACCACCTCATCTCTCCTGGAATGAAGGGGTTTCAGTGCATGTGGGGATAGTATGGATGCTGGAGGAGGGACTGGTGTCAGGGGCTGCTTGGGAGAGGTGCACAGATTGTGCGTTTCACAACCCTATCGGACTTCCTAGATTTGCATATTTAGCAAAGCAATTCCCCAGCTTAATAAAAATACAAATCTAAGAGAAAGAAACATCTTTTCATAATTTACACAAAGCATTAGGCGGCTTAATGGCAGCCTGGGTGGAATTTGAATAAGATTTTCTGTAAGATCTCCAATTAGCAGAGATTGAGAAGGTGGAAGAAGCTGCCAGAGAGCTCCTGGGAATCTAGTCATCTTCCTAGGATCCAGGGAGCTTCTGTTTGCCAGGGTAAACACCAAATGCTGCT
Organism: Pedetes capensis; assembly: GCA_007922755.1. Classification (NCBI taxonomy): domain Eukaryota; kingdom Metazoa; phylum Chordata; class Mammalia; order Rodentia; family Pedetidae; genus Pedetes; species Pedetes capensis. Next base: position 45,509 of record VMDO01009494.1, on the reverse strand, counting down.
ATTCCCTGGAGGGTGTCACACATTGCCTCTGGCTGCCCCCTGTGTAAAGGGCAGCTAGATTTTGTGGGCCACTCTCCCTGCCCAAGGCATGTAGGACAAAGCCAGGAACATGGCTGGGTTGGAGAATGCATCCTTTAAAAGTGGCATCTCAAAAAAAAAACTTTAAGGCTACTATCAACGCAGCATCAGGATTGGAGGAAGACTCATTAACAACCTGTGTTATGCAGATGACACAACTCTGCTTGCTGAAAGTGAAGAGGATTTAAAACATTTACTGATGAAGATCAAAGATCATAGCCTCCAATATGGGTTATGACTAAACATCAACAAAACAAAAATCCTTACGACTGGGTCAGCACTCAACTTCACAATAAATGGAGAAAAGATTGAGGTTGTCCAAGATTTTGCTTTGCTTGGCTCTATAATCAACACCCATGGAAGCAGCCATCAAGAAATCAAAAGACGCATTGCTCTAGGAAAAGCTGTGGCAAGGGATCTCTTTAGAGTATTGAAAAGCAAAGATGTCACATTGAAGATGAAGGTGCGTCTGACTCATGCCATGGTATTTTCAGTGGCATCATATGGTTGTGAAAGCTGGACATTGAACAAGAGCGACAGAAAAAGAATTGATGCTTTTGAATTGTGGTGCTGGAGACGTCTATTGAATATACCATGGACTGCCAAAAGAACCAACAAATCTGTCCTAGAAGAAGTGCAACCAGAATGCTCCTTGGAAGCAAGAATGGCCAGACTGCATCTTACATATTTTGGACATGTAGTCAGGAGAGATCAATCCCTGGAGAAGGACATCATGTTTGGGAGAGTGGCAGGTCAATTCAAAAGAGGAAAACCCTCCACCAGATGGACTGACACAGCGTCTGCAACAATGGGCTTTAACATAAATTAGATCATTTGCCTGGCACAGAATCGGCAAGTGTTTTGATCTGCTGTACATAGGGTTGCTATGAGTCGGACTCAACTCAACGGCACCTAACAACAACAACAACAACATCAGACATGACTAGTTAGATTATGATGAAAAGCTATGTGTATTAGTCAGGATGAGCTAGGTTTTAGTGCAGTAAAGAACAGACCCAAACTAAGGGAATTCGCACACAAAAGTGCACTGCTTGCTCATGGATTGTCTTTCAAACAGAGCTCTCTTCTAGTTTGTGACTACAAGATCCAGGCCAATTCAGTCTCATGGGATCAACTTTTCAGTGTGTGCTTCCATGATCCTCATACTAGAGGAAAAGTCTGAACAGGTCTCAAACTGGCAGTTGAATGCTTCAGCCAGTAAGTGACACCTGTCACCTCACCTAGCACCCAATAACACCGCTGTGACCTCAAAAGGTAACAGGAACTGGGTCTGAGTGAGCACTAGTTTCCTCTGCTACACAATGTGGGGGAGAAATCAGAGTATGAAGGCAGACTAGTGGAACTTCATCTATTGTCCCTTCCAGCTAATGGAGCAGCAAGCCTTGCCTCCAAAGCCTATTTGCCCAATGTTAGCATCTGGTTGTAATCCTAGGTGAACAACCAAACCTGGGCATCTGTCCTTTCTTGAAGCTGCCAGGCACATCAGAAATCACCCACACTATTGAGACTACTCTGGATAGGGTCTGGGACTTAGCTTTGTTGGTAAAGTGCTGCTCTGCACTCTCTGAGGACCCAGGTTCAATCCCCAGCATCACAAAAATGGGAGAAGGATGTGGCAATCCACTCCCAAAGCAATCTTGAAACAATTAGCCATTTAAAACCCTATGAGGGTGGCTATGCAACCCTATGGATGGTTGGAGCTGTCCAGCGGAACTAAGAGCTGAATCATTGCACAGGTGTGAGACAGAAGGGGCTGAGTTTGAGAAGACATGCTTGGGAGATTGTGTCGGCTCCTGCTCCCCCTCCAACCCTGTGGGTTACCAGACATGTCAGGAGCAGAGACCTGATGCCTAGAGAGAATCAAGATCAAGAATCAATTCAAGGTAGTGGGTGGCATGAGGACACATGAAATAGGGAGTCTGGAGCCCTCAAACTGAGACTCTGAGGCCCCAGAACTGAATTCCAGCTCTACCATTAACCCATTGTGTGATCTAGGATGTGTCAGCTGAGTTCTCCCACCCTCAGTTTCCTCATCTGAAGACTGGGAAGGAGTAGAGGTTGGAATTTTCCTTTCTTTTCCTTTCTTCTTTTTTCTTTTCTTTTTCCCTCTTTCCTTCTTTCTTTCTTTCTTTCTTTCTTTCTTTCTTTCTTTCTTTCTTTCTTTTTTCTTTCTTTCTTTCTTCTTTCTTCCAGAAGGAGACAGAGTCTGCTATGTAGCCCAGGCTGGCTTCAAACTTGTGTTCCCCCTGCCTCAGCTTCTCAAGTGCTGGGGTTACAGGTGCAGATCACCAGGCCTGGCTTAAAGGACTATTCTTTCCTTGCAAATTTCAAAGACCCAAATGCTTCCCTTACTAGTAGTCTTACCCTTATCAGGATGTTTCCTGGACAGAATTTCCTGGGATGTCACTGAGCTTTCATCTTCACCCCTGCCTCTTGCCAGCTCTGTTTTCCCATTGGCTCTGACTGTGCCATGTTGTCATGGCAATGGGAGGGAGCACCACCCTCTCCCAGGTCCCTCTCTCTGTCATTGAGAAGAATGATGCACCCAGAGGTCTTGCCCTCAGCCTCCCCCATGTATTCATTTTCTCTTGCATGCTCAGTCTTAATGAGCTTTGGTGGGCTGAGGCTGAGCTCAGAGCCCAGCTGTCCAGAATGGACCAGGGGATGTGAATATGAAATACCTTTGTGGCTATGAAATACTTCAGCCTTAGCACTATTTGCAGTCTGTCCTCAGTGTAGCCAAGAGATCCCTCTGTCTGAATTCATGCTTCACTTCCACCGAGAGGAGGAAATTGTTGAAATTGGCTTCTTCAAAAATAGGCCTGATTCCCAGCTGTTTCTGAAGAGAGAGAGAGAGAGAGAGAGAGAGATTTAAAGACACAGCCTTCAGCCTTCCAACTTGGTGAGGAGTAAAGGCCAAGTACTGGGCAGGATTTCAGCCACTCTTCAGCCTCTGAGCTCATTTTGCATCTTTGCTAAGGAAATGTCGGGTGTCTCTGAACGCACCCAGGGCAGAGAGCCCAGCAGGAATGCAGATCCTACACAAAGTCCCCCAGACCCCTGTTGTCTCCCCAAGCCTGTTCTCTATATCTTATTCCTTTACCACTGAAGGTGGTAAATAACCACAGCGGGCAGAGGGAGGTTGGGAGAGGGGACAGAAAAGAGCTTTCTGTGAGCTCCCTGGGGCCTTGCTGGTGAGGATCCATCCCAGAGGATGAGCCCCGAGACTCCATGTGCTCAGCCATGAACCAGCCTGGGCCAGGTGGAGAGAAGGGCTGAGCCAACCCCAGGAGGCTCCCCTCTCCCCAAACCCCCTTCCCCTCAGTGATTACTTCTGTCCTCCTCACTCCCGCCTCACAGGTGCCCCTCTCCTGCACATGTGGCTGAGGTGTTCAGAGCCTCTCCCAAGTGTCCTCCTCCTCCTCCCCTGCTAGCTGGAAAATTCCTGAAAGCAGGGACCCTCTTGGTGTCACCTTTGTGCCCAGCAGGCTGCCCTCTGTGTAGCCAGGCCTCACTGAAGGCGTGAGAACAGCAGGGAGGGGATCCACTGCTCATAGGAGAGAGGCAGCAGGGTGGAAATGTCCACAACCTGTCAGGGCGCAGGCAGACCAGAGCACGCTGGGAAGCCCCTGGGTCCCATCCATTAAAAGGGTGACTAAAGGTTAGGGGAGGGGCTGGGATTTAGCTCAGTCGGTAGAGCGCCGCTCCACAATCTCTGAGGTCTCAAGTTCAATTCCTAGCACTGCAAAAATGGGAGAAGGATGTGGAAATCCCCTCCTGAGGCAATCCTGAAACAGCCGTTGAAAACCCGATGTGAGTGGGAGAGGACTCGACCACACCTAACAACAACAAAGTTTGGGGAAGACGCCAGCTGCATAGGCAGATAGTGGGGGAGGGGTGGAGAGGAGGAGGGGGGCCCCCGAGGGCGGCCAGGCAAAGCGCAGTCCACGAGTGGTCCTGTCCTTTCTTTTCTATGTTGTTGTTACGTGCAGTCAAGTCGGGTCTGACTCATAGCGACCCTGTGTACATCAGAATGAAACACTCCTGGACACTGTGCCATGCCCGGCACTGTCAGTGCTTCTCTGCTATTCCTAAGGTTTTCAATGGTAGATTGTTTTCCAGATTGGTTTGGGAGTGGGCTGCCAGGTCTTCTCCAGTTGTTTTCTATAGAAGCCAGAAAATGGGTTTTAGCTACAACTAACTGTCTTTAAAATATTGACCCTATTAATAATAAGAAAAAGTATAGACTAAATAAACAGGTTTGTGGCTGCTATTCTGTGAACTCTCTGGGGCCATCAGGCTCTGGAGGCAGCAGGTACTCAAGCATCTTCGGTGTCAGTTGCATCACAGGCAACCCAGTGTGACCCAAAGGGATCCCAAGCAGCGCAGAAGAGCTGAGTTCAAACTTTGCACTGTTACATCCTTATCACTTGTGTTAACAGAGCACATGAATCCAGTAAGATGCTGTGAAGTCCAGTGTTAGACACAGTCACAGTCGTAACCACCGATGATGATGGCCAACACTGCTGCTCAGGTGTGTCCAGGGCAGCACTCACTTCTTTGCAAATATCCTGTGCATCTGCCTCACAACCCCAAAGAAGAGGTACTATCTACACCTGCACTTTACAGATGAGGAAACCAAGGCTCAGAAGAAGCAAGTGACTCCCTTCCAGTTGTGACAGGTAAACTGGCAGGGTTAGACATTGGTTCCCTGTCCCTCTGATTCCAGAGCATGGATTCTAGCCTGTGCTTTCTCTAAAGTAACAATTGAACCTATGCAGCCCTTTAAAAATGAAATTACAAGTAAGTAAATAATCACAATGAAATTACATATAGAATCCCAGTAGATAAATCAAAATGAGGTTTGGGTTCCAGTGGTGGGGTCCTGTCCTCTTACGGGTACATGTAAGCAGCCCCATCAGTGCACGGACCCAACAAACTAGTCACCAGGCTGAAGGATGGGGATCCCTGTGGTCAAATGAGTGCCAGGAACTCTGCTGCCCTGCAGGTGTGAGGCCCATGGAGGAGGCGCAATCCTTCTGCTGGGGAAAGAACAACTGGGCTTGAGAGAATTGAGGGGAAGCACTTTCCCTCTATGGCTGCCTTAGTCTGTCCAGGCTGTTGTCACCAATCACCAATAGACTGTGGGCCTTCAACAACAGAAACTTATGCCTCAAAGTTGTGGAGGGTGGAAGTCTGACATCAGAATTTCAGTGTAGGTGAGTCTGGTCAAGCGCTGGCTGCACACTGCTGACTTCTTGTTGCATCCTCACATGGCAGAAAGAGGGCTCTTGAGAGCCCTGGGAGTCATTTGTCTGGCCACAGTCCTGCCCTCTCGTGGTCACCTAGGAAACTGCAGGACCCGGTGCCTGCTTGCGGGTCTGCTTTTTTTTTTTTTTTTTTTTCTTTTCCCCAGCTTCCCTCCCTCCCTATCCTCCCTCCTCCTTCCATCAGCTCCCCTGCCCTTCCCTCTCTCCTCCTCCCCTGTTTCTCTCTTCTCTTCCACTACTCTAAACTCCCACTGGATTAAAATCTCAGCAGGCTCAATGAATTTTATGCTTCCTTTTATGTGATTGGCACATCTACTGTCGCTTCCATGGTATATATTTAGCAGTGAAAATGCACAGACCTAGATATTAACTCTATAGTTCTCATTCAAGAAGGATGAATGAAGGGAACTTCAAGTCTATGCTCTCCAGTTCAAATCTTCATTTGCAGCCAGGCACAATGTCACATCCCTGTAACCCCCATGACTCCATAGGCTGAGGTGGAGGGATCACAAGTTTGAGGCCAGAGGCAGCCTGTGCAACTCAGGGAGACCTCATCTCAAAATAAAAAATAAAGAAGGGTTGGGGGTGTGGTTCAGTGGTAGAGGACTTACTAGCAAGTTTGAGGCCCAGTGTTCAACCGCCCGGTTCTGCAAAAATAAATAAATAAAAGATAGATAAATAAGCAAACAAACAGTCTTCACCTGTTTCCTCCTCTGGTTGGAAATGAAATGCTTGGAAGAGAGAGGGGCACAGTGTACAACGTCATCCTATTGTGCTAAGTAAAAATGCCATAGTCGCTGGTGTAGAGGATTTGGGAGATGCTTCCAGGAAGCAGGAATGAGGAATGGGGAGGAGAGAATGGAGGAGAGCCAGCATAAAGGTGGGTTATAAAGGTCACTGCTATAGACAACAGGAGTTTGATCCTGCCAGGAACTCTGAGAAGCAGGCATAAGGCTCCCAGAACTGCCTCCTGGACGCCTGGAAGTAGGGGCACTTATTCATCCCTGGGTTTCCAGTGGAATTGGCCACCATTTCCTCCAAGACCCAAGATCTCTATTGCATCGGAGTCTAATGCTGTGGGGACGGAAAGTACAAATTCTGCACATGGGAGTGACAGTGAAAGATGCCAAGCCTATTGTCATCCCTTCACTTCCAGCCATTGGGGAGATGACCTCATATATCAGCCATGGACCCAATGCACAGGCCACAACCTGGTGGACAGTACCCCAAACTCTGGGGGCACTATTCCAAATTTCTGCCTCGGCTGAACCTTCAGTAACTTATACCATGGTTCTATTAGGATGGCTGCTTTACACTGGTACCTTATGTTGTTGTTGTTGTTGTTAGGTGCCGTCGAGTTGGTATCCGACTCATAGCGACCCTCATAGGGTTTTTCAATGGCTGAGTGCTTCAGGATTGCCTTAGGAGTGGATTGCCAGGCCCTTCTCCCATTTTTGTGGTGCTGGGAATTGAACTCGGGTCCTCAGAGACTGCAGTGCAGCGCTCTACCCACTGAGCTAAATCCCAGCCCTGGTACCTTATATGGCAGCATTAATGGCCCCATGGGCTGGGATTTAGCACAGTTGGTAGAGCACTGCTATGCATGCTGTGAGGACCTAAGTTTGATCCCCAGCACCGCAAAAATGGGAGAAGGACATAGCAATCCACTTCTGAAGCAGTCCTGAAATAATCAGCCAATGAAAACCCAGTGAGGGTCACTATGAGTTGGACTCAACGGAACCTGACAAATAAATGGTCCCATGGAGAGTGAAATCCAGCATGTTAAGGAAATATAACCTTACACTAAAATCAAAGATCAAAACCTGCAAGCAAGTAAGTCTGTCACAGAAAGGCAAAACTACTACTAATAATAATTGTTGTTATTAGTAGTAGTGTTGTTGATAATTATTATTTTATTGCAGTAAAAATAATGGCACATTTTAATGCATAAAGTTTTTTTCTTTGTTTGTTTTTTCTTTATTTGTTTTCTTTAATAGAATAATTAAGGTAGTCCAGAGACTTTTGGAAAAAGCAGAATAAGGTTAGTATGTACAAAATTTTGTGTGAGTGTGGTGCTGGAGGTTGCATGCTAGGTAAGTGATCTACCACTGAACTACACCCCCAGCCCCCAAGTCTCTTTAATTTGTCAAATAACTTAGTGCTAACTCCTTTTAGGAACATACATAGACAAAAGGTTTGTAAGAATTTAGGTGCCATCTCAAAGCAGTGGGCAAAAGATAACTTTTCAATAAATCATATTAAGATAAACAGGTACATCTGAAAAAATATGAAAATTATACTCAGGATTCACATACTACATCAAATAAATTTTAAAACAGCTACCTTAGTATTCCATCTTAACCTTTACATTACTAGTGCACTTTAGCTTGCCTCTCTCCACCTCCTAAAAATTGTTATGATTGGTGCTGGGCATGGTAGTGCATGCCTGTAATTCCAACAACTTGGGAGACTGAGGCAAGTGGATCATGAGTTCAAGGGCAGAGGCAGCCTGCATAACTTATGAAGGCCCAGTCTCAAAATTTTTTAAAAAATGAAAAAATGGTAATGTGAACAATGTACAATGAAATGCATGCATGGAAATGTCATGAGATCCATTAGGTACTACATTAAAAATTACCAATAAAAAAAGTTTAAAAAATGGTCTGGGAGTGCAGTTCAATGCTAGATCACTTTCAAAGTATGTGCAAGGCCCTGGGTTCAACTCCAAAGTACCAAAGGAAATATAAATAAATAAATAAATAAATAAATAACTAGTAATAATTAAAACCATTTTGAGGAATGTTGTTGATATACATCCTTACACATGAGCTCAATTCTTTAAGATACTCCTAGAAGCTAAGTTGCTGGAATAAAGGGCATTTCAATCTCCAAATGCATACAGAATGTGTCCTAGAAAAGTAATAGGTATCACACTCCTCCCAGTCTCACTGAGAACAAACATTTTTCCAAATTCATGACACTTTATTCTTTTTAATCTTTGCCAAACTGTTGTTGTTCTTAGGTGCCGTCTAGTAGAGTCTGATTCATAGTGACCCTCATAGGGTTTTCAATGGCTGATTATTTTGGGATTGCCAAGCTAGTCTGCCAAAAAATGGATTTAATTTTAAAACTCAATTTTGCACTTTCTTTGCCCTATAATATTATTAGCCATTGCTTCATATATATATAGGTATGGCTCATTTCCAATTCTTTTCTATTAATTTCTTTGTTCATGTCCTCAATGTATCTTTTTTTAAAAAAGAAACTAGAATCCTAATCTTTACTGATTTCTAAAAGAGCTGTTAATAAATTGAGTCTATTTTTATACTTGCGTGCAGCTGTAGCCCTGTGGTATCCGATCCCAGCCGATCTCAGAAGCTAAGCAGGGTCGGGCCTGGTTAGTACTTGGATTGGGAGGCCACCTGGGAACATCAGGAGCTGTAGGCTTAGGAGAAGGACCTGGCAACACACTCCCAAAAATCAATCCACTATTGAAAACCCTATGAACAGCAGAGAAGCACTGACAATAGTGTTTTGCCTGTTGTACGTAGGGTTGCTATGAGTCAGATACCGACTGGACAGCACCTAAAAACAACAATAATTTTTATTCATCCTATATGTAGGAAACAGCTGCATTTTCCTCATTTATTTGCTTTTAAAATCTATTCTTTTCCTGAAGATTTTTTCCAGTTTTCTGTGGCCAAATTTTTTAGTCATTTCCTCCACAGTGTCTATTCATGGCATCTTACCTTCTCTACCTAGTGATGAGAAAAAATCACTTAGTCGGATACTTTGCTTTTTAAATGTCAAATTGTATATCTATGTGAAACATTTATTTTAGTTTATGAGATGGGAATTTAATCTTAATTTTTTGCTTCAGATGTTTAGTGAGTTGTCTCATATGATTTTTCAATAAGGCATTTAACAATAAACCTTTTTTATTGGTTTGGAATGGCATCTTTTCATATATTCTTGGGAATCATCTTTTGGTGTCTTGGCTAATTATTGCTACATAACAAACTACCTCCAAAACTCATTGTTAGGTGCCTTCCAGTCATGTCTGCCTCATAGTGACCCTCGTAGGGTTTTCAATGGCTGATTGTTTTGGGATTGCTTCGGGAGTGGATTGCCACGTCCTTCTCCCATTTTTGTAGTGCTGGGGATCCAACCCAGGGCCTCAGAAAGTGCAAAACAGCACTTTACCAACTCAGCTAAACCCTAGCCCCACCCCTAAAACAACAAATCTCAACAACCCCCCCCCCCACTTCAGTGTTGAACCCAGGACCTCACACACTGGCCTGTACCCTCAGCCCATTTTTTTATCTTGAGACAGTGTCTCACTAAGTTATGGAGGCTGTTTCTGATCTCAAACCTGAGATCCTCCTGCCTCCACCTCCCAAATCACTGAGATTATAGGCGTGAGCCACTATGCCTGGCTTATTTAATTTATTCTGTAAGTTTACTGGGATAGCTGTTGGGTGGTTCTGCTCTATGTGATTTCGTCTGGAACTGAGGTCATCCAAGGACCTGACAACCTGGAATGTTCAATAGAATTCACTCATTATGTCTGAAATCTTGGCCAGGATGGCTGGAAAGGGAGGAATAGCAGAGTGGCCAGAAAAGATGAGCTGCTTTTTCTCCACATGATCTCATCATTTCTTATTCTACTCCTCCTGGTGTCTCCACTAGGAGATACTGAATTTCTTATATAGGTTCTAAGAATCCTTCAAAGGGCAAAGCTGAAGCTGCCAGGACTTATAAGACTTGTTTTCTGAAGCTGGCAGTGTTCCTTCTGCCACTCTCCTTTGGTTAAAAAGTCACATGAGCCGAATTCAATGTGGGAGGGAAATACACAAGCCTGAATACTGGGAGGTTTGGTTCATTAAGGATCATCTTTGGAGACTAGCTACCACAGTTGCTAACTGATCTCTTCTGGAATTTGATAATGATATAACTTAGTCAGAAACTTTCAGGCCTTCCAATGAGTAAGGCTTTATATAGCTTTATTTATTCAATATGTACACATGCATATATTTGTCTTTGTGGATGAAGAGCTAGTTTCTGTATTATTACTATTATATGTGAGCTAACTGGTCTTCTTAAAATACATTAATGTCTTTTTTAAGATTAAAATAAGTCATTATGATTTCCCCCTTCTGTAAACTTGTCAGAAGGGTATGAACCTAAAATTAAACTTAGGTATCTGAGAATGAGGATTATGGCTAATAGATCTTTTCTTTAGAGATATCTTACCTTCAACTGTCATATATTTCTTGTGTCATTTTGGGAAGCCAGCCATTGTTTTTTATTCTACCTGGGAGAAATCCTGCAAGTTATTATTTTCTGAATACACCGTTGGAATTTCTGTCAGTTTGTAATTCTCCTTTCTCACCCATAGTCTCAGTGAACTGATATGAAACATTTCTTTTTGTATTAGTGTTTCATAGCCATCAAACCAGCCTGGGAATTAGAGCAAGAGCGCCTCAAAGGATTCCACTTCCGGGCGGCAATGCGCTCCGGGAAACGTGGCGAGCGCCATAGAAGAACCCTGGGAAGAGCGGCATGGAGATCCCTGCTGCGCTTGCGCCTTTGCAGACCGCGACCCGGACGCTCTTCTGGTTCGCCAGGCTCTTCCGGAGGAGAGTGCTGTGGCCCCCGGGTTCCCGCGTCTTGGAGTCGCCTGGGCCTGGTGCGGACTGGAAGCGAAGCGGGTTTATCCACAAGTCAGAGGACAGGCTGGGGGCGCGCTCTGAGCACTCCGGGGGCGGAGGAAAGGTGTGGTTGGGTGGAGCTGGCCTCGGGTCCGCCGAGCGGGGGCGCGCATTGTCCCCGTGTTTGTCTCCGGAGGGAAGCCCCGTCGCGGGTTTCCGATGGTCGGGGCCAAGGCAGCCAGGACAGCGCCGGGCTCCAGAGTGGAGGCTTCGGGGCGGGCTGTTTGCGGCCCTTCTTTGCCTGAAGACCGTGCTCTGTGAAAGAGAAAGGCTTGTGCATCCAAGTGCTAAAAATCTGTCCCCAGAAGTTCCGCAGACATGCAGCTATTGATTACCGTGGTCAGCAGAGCGTTCAGTTCACCTTCAGAATATGTGAGCTGCAGTTGAGGGAATGGGCAGGGCTACAGGACGACACTTCATTGGAGGACCTACGAGGTGTTTCTTGGAGGGTATGGGTACAAGCCACAGCTACGGACATGACTTCCCCATCACTTATAAACACATACATGTCATTCCCTTGTACTCGCCACTCCTTGTTTATTCTGAGCTGCTCAAACCATGCCCACCCCCCCCCTAGATTTATTGAACTTCCCCCGTGTAGAATCACACAGTTCCGGTAAGAGAAAGGCTTTTTAAGGTATTTAAGTTTGCTTTATTTTTAAACTAAGACTTTACAAGGTAAAGTTTTATCCATCTAGGCAGTTTGCTAGTGACAGCCAAGAATTGAATTCTGATCCCTTGATTACAGGGCTATGTCCTTTATTACATTTAAGTTAAAACAAATTTCTTAGCAGAGGGTCCTTTTGTAAAACTGCAACTAAGGGAGACTTAGCAGTTAAAACGATAAGCATCTTAAAGCACTTGAATTCTTTCTGAATTTTCTGATCTCAGCTGCACATATTAGTAGGAAAATAGGTAACATTGTCTCATACTAATAAATGTTTTAATCCTAGAAAATTCATCGCTAGACTACTGTTCCAAACTTTATATAAATTTTGATTGACTCAGTCTTCTAATATTGGACTCAAGTTATTTTAATTTTTTTCAAAGGAGGTATAAATTGACAGTAATTCAGTAGAACATCTTAGTTTACATTCACTCAGTCAGAAAAGCCATATAGGATAACTTCAGAACTACAAGTGCCTATTTCCTGAACCTGTTGCCTCCTGGGCAAAGGGCCATTTTCTTAGATGGATGTGTGTCCCTCTTTGTAGGTTATTGTAGTACGGGGTTGCTGTGTTAGCCAGACCTTTCGTGATTCCATTCTACATTCTTCCGTATGCTGCTCTGCTTTCATCAGTCTTGCCCCTTTCTCAGGAGGAGCACCTGAAAATGAACAAATCCCAGGTAAGTTGTTTAGAGATTTATTTCCCACATTTTACAATGGATTTTAAGACATTTATAGTTTATATGTTCAGAAGAAATAGTAAAAATATATAACATTCAGCATTGGAGAAAAATAAGACTATCAGATCAGTACTGGAAAAGTTAACCTAAATAAACAGAAATACATTCCTAAAGATTTGTTCAGGTTGTTCCACATATGCAGTAGGCCTTACATTGGCTACTAGTAGGGTTTTTCTGTCATTTATTTATAAACATTTTCTTAGGTAATCTTTGCATAAGTGATGCAAAGGTAGCTTTACCAAAATATCTGTGAAAGAAATGCAGTGGGTTTTCTGTGACTTATACCTAGGCAAGCACAGTAAGTACAGGGGTCTAATCCACTGTCATGTGAGTAGACAGCCTGTCACACCTCATTGCTTACATCCTTTATTTCCTCACTTCCTTTCCTCCCTACCCTTACTTCCCTGGCTCAGAGCTCCCAAATGAAATGATAACGCCTTACTCTTTGCCTTGGTCAGGTTCTGTTTTCTAGTGATCCCAGCTAAAACTTGGCCTCCCTTTATCTTACTTTGGAAATCATAGATACTTTATTTGTATTTTTAAAAATTAATATAACTCTACAGGGGAAATAAAAAGCAAGGTAATTTAAAATGAAATAGTATGTATTCCAGTATGAATTTGCTCAGATATAACTATATTAAAAGTCAGGGTAGTAGCCTGATGTTTATACCTGAAGATTGAATCACTGTGAATGTGACAATTACAAAATCACGCTGATATAGGTGTGTTGTTTGATGATTCGAATACCATGAGCAGGATTTCCTTTAGTGATGTTTTTTAAGAGTGCAAATCCCTAAAGTAGTTCCTCCTCCTCTTCCTCTTCTCTTTGTTTTTGTTTGTTGTTGTTTTGAGAAAAGATCCCATTATGTAGCCCAAGCTGGCCTCAAACTCACAACCTTCTTCTGTCTCCTGAGTGTTGGGGTTACAGGCATGTGCCACCATGCCTACCCTATGGTATTCTCTTGATGTACCCACTATTGCATTCCAGGAAAATTAGTATACACACACACATGCATGCACACATATACCCATAGTGTATGTTCAAGTGTAAAATAAGATCATGATAAATGTATTTGTCATCTGTATGAACGTGTAGGCGATTAGAAAGTTGTGTAAGACTTGGAGCATTTCTTTTCTGTCTGAGACTGTCCTGCATGTTGTAGGATATCTGTCATTCCCATTCCCTGTCCCTCTGCCAAATACCAGTAGCCTCCTCCCAGACTTTGACAGCCAAAAATTCCTGCCCAGATGTTCAGAGTGTCCTGGGTACCAGGCATGACCTATGCTGAGCACCATTGCAGAGTAATGGTATGTACATTTAGTTTCCTGAATGTGCTCCAAACTTTTGCTCTCGCTTTTAATCACATCCCCTCTGTTTCCATTGTTTGTGACTCTACCCTTTTTGTCTTCACACTTGTGACCACAGCCAGGAGCCATTGCTTCGTAGACCCCATTCCTGTCCCTTCTTTCCCCTGGGCTATGTGTTCATGGAGCAGTGCAGCTATGTGCATTTCTACATCAGTGTAGGATCTTTGTATTACCTGTGGGGAGATGGTCTCACTGCAGGTCAGGCTGTCAGCTCTCAGAGGTGCAGGGCTTGTTCACGCCTCTCCATGCTGTCTGATGCCCTGCACCTGCTTGGGGTGGTGCTCCTCACTTCTTTTCTGTGGGTTGTTTTGTTTGGTGTGAATCTATGAGCTCTGTTCCTCATGAATGATCAGTCTACTTTAAGTTGCTTTCAGAGTTGACCTGAGTCACTTGGAGAATCAGGCTGCTTTTTCCTTAGTTGTGAACACCATTCAGTTTCTCACACAGTAAAGACATTTACTGTTCCTACTGTGAACTTTGTCCTATTGAGGGCAACTAGGCCTGTCTTCATGAACACCAGGCTCGCGTGAAGTCTCTCTGCTTCTCTCTCACTGGCCTTTTGCTTGTACTGTTTTTGCAGTCATTCTCTCTAGCTATCAAGACCTTATATATCCATTGTTTTGCCTTTAATTATACTGTTTACTGTCAGGAAGTTTATAACTTCTTTGCAGGGAGTAATTCATAGAGGAAATAATATGAATAACACAGCTACTTCTAGTTTATGTGTAGGAGAGAGGTACATAATGGAGGAAGGAAGGGCACAGTTACATTATCTAAACGTGCCAGTGTGAAGATGTGTGGCAGGCAGGTTGAGGAAGGAAAGGCTGTGGTGACCTAGGGAACCCACTGCAGTTCTAGAGCACAAAGAATACATAGGCATCTGCAGAGCGGGAGAGGGTGCTCCATTTTTTGCTGCGTTATTTTGAAACAAATTTAAACTTAAGATTGTTGTTGTTAGGTGCCGTCGAGTCGGTATCCGACTCATAGCGACCCTCATAGGGTTTTCGATGGCTGTTTCGGGATTGTTTTGGGAGTGGATTGCCAGGCCCTTCTCCCATTTAAACTTAAGAAGGAATTGGAAAAATAGACAAAGCACTTAAGTACCCTCCACCTAGCCTCCCCTATTCTTTCAAAACCATAGTACAGTGATCAAAACCAGGGAATTAGCATTAACTCAAAACCTTTATTCAGATTTGCTAGTTGTGCCACTAATACACCGTTTCTCAGTTCCTAGGTTGGCTCCCCCATGGCATTTGGTTGTCATAGCTCTGTAGCCCCTTGCAATCTGAGGCAGTCCTTCTTTTTCTGTTATGACATTGATGCTTTAGTAGCCAGTTGCCCTGTGGGGTTCATTGTTGTTGTTGTTAGGTGCCATCGAGTTAGTATCCGACTCATAGCGGCCCTCATAGGGTTTTCAATGGCTGATTGTTTCGGGATTGCTTTGGGAGTGGATTGCCAGGCCCTGCTCCGATTTTTGCGGTGCTGGGAATTGAACTCGGGACCTCAGAGACTGCAGCGCAGCGCTCTACCAACTGAGCTAAATCCTAGCCCGGGGTTCATTGTAGCCTTCCCTTTTCCTTTTTTTATAACTCCTTTGTCTCAGAAGGAGAAGCTTGGCTCTCATACTCTACATTCTGTTTATGTATTTTCCCAGCAAAGGACATTCATAAGGTACTTTTAAAAATTGTTATTCCACAGGCCATGTGAAAAATAAATTTCCTAATGAGTGTATAGTTGTAGACAGTTCCTTTTACCTGCAGTCTTACAGTATGTAGTCAAAATGCTCTTCTCTGAAGTTACTTTGGGTGGTTCTTTTCTTCCCATACTCATTACTGGTTACTTATTTTTAATATGCTTAATGTGTTACTATTTGTATTTTAGTTGAACTTCCCGTTCCATATCCTGTTTGGTTTTAGTTACTGTTTTAGGTGTAGGTAATATTGCAATAGTCCTGTGCATCAGAACTGTATGGAAAGAAATCTTTGGAGAAGTGCCATTTCCCTTCCTTTTGCCCTTTTCCCATTCCCCTATTTTTCCCATCTGTGCCCACCTCTCTCCCAAAGATAACCAGGTTCATTAGTGTCTGGTTTATCCTTTCTGAATTTCTTTTGTGCACAGGTAGTGGTTCCATGTGTATTATCTTTTTTGTTGTTGTTGTTCTACTGAGTGTTGAACCCAGGGCCTCGTACTTTCATGTTTTACAAGTGCTACACCACTGAGCTGCACCCCAGCCCATGTTTTTACTTTTTTTTTTTTTTTTTGAGACAGAGTCTCACTAAATTACACAGACTGCCTATGGTCTTGAACTTGAGATCCTCCCACCTCTGCCTCCCAAGTCACTGGCCATGTGTATTTTTCTTACATCTCCTTCTTTCTTATATAAAAGGCAGTATACTGTAGATATTCTTTTGCACTTTTTTTCTTTTCTTTTTTTTCTTTTTCTTTTTCTTTTTCTTTTCTTTTTTTTTTTTTTTTCCTTAACAATGTAGCCTGGAACTCACTCCCTGTCAGTTTGTAGAGACTTTCCTCGTTATGCCTTCAGATATTGCTTCCAGTTGCCATTTTCTTTGCCCTCTAATGGGAGAAGAACTTGGCAATCCACTCCCAAAGCAGCCATTGAAAACCCTGTGAAGGTTGTTATGAATTGGACCCGACCTGATGGCCCCTAACAACAGCAACAATAACTGTGTCCTTTGAGCTCCAGAGCCAAATATTCAGCTGCCACATGGACACTCTACGTATGTAATCCACAGACACTTCAAGCACAGCATGTAAAGACCACTGCATTAGCTTCCTGTGCTCAATTCTTTTTTGTTCTGTTTCCCTAACCTCAGCATTCAACGTTCACATCTACACAGCGGATCCTGCTAAATAATCTGGAGGTTACATCTCCTACTTTGCAGCTAACCAGTAGCTGACTCTTCTTGCCCCTCCTCCTGTAGGGTTGATTCTCTCCTTCCCACTCCCACTGGATCTGTCTGTGATTGTGTCTCAGAAGGATGTCTTAGTTTTCTTCCCATCTAATTTGATCTTTAAGCTGTTTTCCACTTTTTAGTGTAGGGGACAGTGGGCATTTTCTTTAGAGGACCAGATAAAAAGTATTTCTAACTTTGCTGGCCATATGGTCTATGTCTGATTTCCTCACCACAGCAGTTGTAGCATAAAAGAGTTCATGAGCAATGTGTAAACAAATAAGCATGGCCCGGATTTGGACCACAGGCTGTAGTTTGCCAACTCCTATATTCTAGTGTGTTCCTTCTAAAATATTCATTTGGTCACAGAACTCCAGTCCTTGCTTACAAATATCTCTTTATGGATTTCCATTATTCCCAACAGTGGTCCCAAGGTGGAGAATAAGAAGTACCCCAGGGACCTCCTGGGCTTCTTCTGTTCATATTAGTATATTAGCTAAAAAAACGAGAAAATAATCAAGCTTTATTGGTAATAAAATATAGCTTAAAGTAACTCAGAATTACATTATAATTTCTAGGTAAATGTACAAGCTCATTTTATGTGCAAGAATGTTTTACCTAAAAATTTTCAAGACTACTACCTATAGGGAAAATGTTCCTATTCTTTGCCATTTGTTCAGTACCTCATTTTCCTTTCACATAGAGTTGTAGTTCTTTAACTTACCATGTATGTTTTATGCCTGTTGATATTTCTTAGTGATTCATATTCTGACAAAACACAGTTTGTATTTCAGAACAAAAATTACCTCCTCAGAGAAGTCTGATAATGGAGCTAGTTTTTTCCCTTTGCAATCACCCTTTATCTTGTGTGTCTGACCATCATTGCTCTATCCTGAAGGTGTA
The DNA here is from genome assembly GCA_007922755.1 of Pedetes capensis. Classification (NCBI taxonomy): domain Eukaryota; kingdom Metazoa; phylum Chordata; class Mammalia; order Rodentia; family Pedetidae; genus Pedetes; species Pedetes capensis. Next base: position 27,839 of record VMDO01009494.1, on the reverse strand, counting down.
CAGTTCTACATGTCATCATTCAGAATGGATGCCCCTGTAGAGCAGGGTCAGAATTTCATCTGACCAATTAATCCAAGAAATCCAAGAATTCTAGGGCATGATATAAGCTCAGTATATTTTAAAAATTCATTTAAGATGTGAACATGGTGATAAGACACTTTGAATTTTTACCCTCCCACAAAGTATATCTCTTTATAGCTTACTCTTAGCTGTGGCAGTGGTCCCCTAATATTTGATGTTCCCATAGATTTCACGTCACTCGATTCTAATTGCCTCAGATTAAACCTATTCCTTCAGAGATCAGTTTCCTTCAAGGACCTAACTGTGGACTTCACCCATGAGGAGTGGCAGCACCTGGGTCCTGCTCAACGGCTCCTGTACAGGGATGTCATGCTGGAGAACTATAGCAACCTCATCTCAGTGGGTAAGTGCAGTTTGCCCCATAGCTACTAAGAGCTTTCTTATCTTCTGTGTCACAAGAACATGGAGGAATTCCTAGAACTTAGTTATCTAGTCTTTAGTGTCTTGGAGAAAGATGATCAAGAATATGTGTGAAGGGCTGGAGACATAGCTTGGTATTACACTGCTTGCCTGGCATGCACAAGGCCGTGGGTTCCAGCACTGTAAGAAAACAAACAACAAAAGAGTGTGTGTGTGTGTGTGTGTGTGTGTGTGTGGTGGGTGTGTGTGTGCATGTGAATGTTCTTGTTGCATGAAGTTGTTGCTGGTCAAATTCATTATACAGCTTCTGAAGCTGTGCTTTCTTCATCCTTTGGAGTCCCTGAAGTCCAAAGAGCTTGGTCCAAGTACTTTGTTATTTCTCATTAACAGGGTTTTATGTTAACAAACCAGATGTGATCTTCAAATTGGAGCAAGGAGAGGAACCATGGATTGTGGAGGAATTCTCAAATCAGAACTACGCAGGTAAGTAAATGATAACTGAGCAGGTAGAAATCAAAGGAAATGAGAATTCCAGGGTGGTCACTGATCATAGTTGGCATCTGCATAATGTTTTTGTAGAATCTCTTTTTATTGGCTGTGGACATCTGAAAGTGACTAAGGACAATTAGCTATCATGCTATAGATACCTAAAAAATTCTCCCCAAATAAATTTACTCCCTTAATTGAAACTTAAAAAGGTGTTTGTCCCTGAGTGACCTATCTCCACAATCCAAGTTCCTTTTTTACCACACCTTTAATTTTATTTCTGTATCATTCTCTTATCTACCTCACCACACCCACCATTGTAATAGATGGTGTTTTATGTTCAGACATTCATAAATCTGTCTTTAAAAAATAAATCTTGTTTGATTTGCGTGATCTTACTAGTTCCTTCATTTTCTTCTCCATGGTTTAACGGAGAACTTAGTTTCAAATTCCATTCTCAGCCCTAGCAGAGTTGAGCCTACAGTGGGGCAAACAGGACTTCTGACACAGAGAACTGAAGAAGAGTCTCACTGTCAGGGTTGTGTAGGTGCCCAAGGTATCCGCTTCCTCCAGTCCCAACCCTGGTCAGCCCCTAGTCTTAAGTTCCAGTCCACTTTTTATTTGCAGACATTCTAAAATTCCATGTCACTGCCAAAATTTTACATTCACCCTTTTTTGTGTTTTTTGATAACACTGACCATCTTTTTGAGGTCTGTTTTACTTGGTCTCACTGCACCACCATCTTTTTTTTAAGTTCTTCTGTGACTCTTGTCTATTTCAATACTATGTCAGCCATACTTCCAATATACATCATGTATGCTATTCCTTGTGACTATTTCATTTTTTTCATCCTATCTTTGGAAGATTTGTCAAGTATCAAAGGTTCTTGTATTCTTTGCCAGTTTCCTCTTCCTTTGACCCTGTTAAGCAAGCTAATGTGGATGAGTTTTCTTTTTTCTTTTTTTTTTTTCTTTTTTCTCTCTCTTTCTCTCTTTCTTGCTCACTCACTCTCCCTGCTCCACCCTCTCGTGGGGGTGTTGTTTTTTGTTTTGTTTCTCCAAAATCAACCAAGTAGGAGATATTTGCACTTGAGAATTCTTTAACCCTGGGAGGCTGGGTCTGAAATCTTATCCCCTACAAAAAGGTATTTGTAAGGATTCTTATTTCATAGCAAATATGTCAAGACCCACAAATTATTTTCAATTGTGCTCCTTTCTAGAAGATGGTGGTGCCGTAGAGAAGGACAAGGAAATCCAAGACAGACATTTGAGGCAAATTGTATTCTTCAACAAAACACTGATTGCAGAAAGTGCTAATCTGTTTGGGAAAACATTTACTCTGGGTATGAATAGTGTTCCCTCAAGGAAAATGCTCTATAAATGTGATGCAGATGGAAACAGCTTGAAAACTAATTCAGAAGTAACTGTTGCAGAGAAAAGCAAAGAAAACTCAAAGGTTCCTGATGAACCCAGTAGATGTGGAAAACCACTGTTTCATACTAGGCATGAGAAAAATCATTCCGAAATGAACAGGTACAAATATGATCGAGTTAGGGAAACCAGAAGTCAAGGTGAAAATCTTGTTCTGCATCAGAACATTCAGACTTCAGAGGAACCTTTTGAGCACAATAAATGCAGAGAGCTCTTCTTCCAGAGGCCAGTCCTCCCTGCACAGAAGAAAGGACATGCTGAAAGGAAGCCAAATGAATGTGATGAGTGTAGGAAAACATTTACTAAGAAGTCCACTCTAATTGTGCATCAGAGAATTCATACAGGAGAGAAACCCTATGTTTGTAATGATTGTAGGAAAACTTTCCGTGTGAAGACAGGCCTTACTCGACACCAAAGAATTCATACTGGAGAGAGACCTTATGGATGCAGTGAATGTGGGAAAGCTTTCATTGACAAATCTGCCCTCATTGTGCATCAGAAAATTCATGGAGGGGAGAAATCCCACAAGTGTAATGAATGTGGAAAGACCTTCTTTCGGAAGTCAGCCCTTGCTGAGCATTTCAGGTCACATACAGGGGAGAAGCCTTATGGATGCAAGGAATGTGGGAATGCCTTCAGCAAGAAGTCTCACCTCATTGTACATCAAAGAACTCACAGGGGAGAGAAGCCAAATGAATGTAAGCAATGTGGGAGAACCTTCTTCTGTCAGTCAGCCCTGACTGCACATCAGAGAATTCACACTAGGGAAAGGCCCTATGAATGTAGTGAATGTGAAAAAACCTTCTTTTGTCAGTCAGCCCTCAATGTGCATCGGAGAAGTCACACAGGAGAAAAGCCCTATGAATGCAGTCAGTGTGGAAAATTTTTATGCACTAAATCAGCCCTCATTGCACATCAGATAAGCCACAGAGGAAAGAAGTCTTATGAATGTAATAAATGTGGAAAGCTTTTCTGCCATAAGTTAACACTCAGTATACATCAGAGAACTCACACAGGAGAGAAGCATGATATGTTTAATAAATGTGGTAGAACATCCATTGCAAAGTCAAACCACAGTGAATGTAAGAGATTGGATACAAAGGAGAATCTTTATGAGTGTCATGAACTGGAGCTCGCGGTCAACAAAAGCTCACATCTCTTTGTACATCAGAGGACCATATGGGAAAGACCCTATGAATGCAATGAGTGTGGGAGAACCTACTGCAGAAAGTCAGCTCTCACACAACATCAGAGGACACATACAGGAGAGAGACCCTATGAGTGTAATGAATGTGGGAAAACCTTCTGCCAGAAGTTTTCCTTTACTGAACATCAACGAACTCACACTGGGGAGAAACCATATGAATGTAATGAATGTGGGAAATTCTTCTGCCATAAGTCAGCATTCAGAGTACATCAGAGAATTCACACAGGAGAAAAACCATATGAATGTAATGAATGTGGGAAAACCTACCGTCGGATGTGGACTCTCAGTGAACATCAAAAAATACACACAGGGGAGAAACCATATGAATGTAATGCATGCAAGAAAACATTTCGCCACAGATCAAACTTCCTTTTACATCAGAAAACTCACAAGGAATAAGTTCCAATAAGGCAACAAATCAAATAAATGATATAATGCTAAAACAGTGAATGTGCTTAGAGGATTGAACTCTTACCAGCAAACAGAATGTGGGAAATTTTTTTGCCATGGGTCAGCCCTCAATATAACATCAAAGTGCTCATACAGGCAAGAGATGTAGTTTGTGTAACAAATCTCGTAGAACACTCAGCGTAAGCTATAAAAATTTTCAACATTTCAAACATCATGCCACATGTGCCTCCCTTTAAAATAATGAAACAAGTATTACTTAATTTGTTACTTGAGAATATATGTTACCACCAGTTATTCCTTTGATGTTTGAATAATTTATAACTTATGAATTTATCATGTTTTAAATTCTTAGACAGTTTGGTTTTTGTCTTCTGTCTCCATAGTCATCTAGTAACAGATTCCAATCCCTTTATCTGCAAAGATGACAGTTAAGAGGACTAACCCTTGTGGCCCCATCCACCTATAGTGAGCATTTGGTAAAGTTGAGCCAAGGAAACCTCTTTCTAAATCTTTTCTAATGAGAGATAGGTACAGGATAGCTGGTATGTGATCTTGAGGTTTCCAGCTAAGTCAAAGTAACAGCAATTGCAGTAAATTTTTTTAAATGCAGTAAGTGAATAGAACAGCAAAGGACATTTGGATGATGTTAGAATCCAAAAAATGTTTGTTACTCTGATTTTAGTATTCCATAATACCTACTCACCTTTGTTTTATCAGTGGTTTTATTTATGTCAATTAATGTGTTTTTTAAAATCTCTTGGATTCTTCTAATAAATATGTTCATAGAGGTGTTCTTTAGAATTCATATATCAGCTGGGCATGGTGGCTCATGCCTGTAATCCCAGTAACTCAAGAGGTAGAGGGAGGAGGATCACAAGTTTGAGACCAGAGACCAGAGACCAGAGGCAGCCTGTAACTTAGCGAGACCCTGTCTCAAAAAGTGTAACAAAAAAAAGGGGGGGGGGCTGAGGGTGCAGTTCAGTGATACAGTATTTGCAGAGCATGCAAGCACAAGGCCCTGGGTTCAACCCCTCAGTACCACAAAAAAAAGAAAACACATAGCAGTTTCTGAGAAAAAGAGCCTATGAAATGCCAATTAGAGTTACATTATGTAGATATATGCAATTAGACAAGATGCCATTTTTATGGAGTTAATGTTTTAAGTCCTGATTTCCATGAATGGTATTTTTCCTAAATGTAATGCTGGCCTCTGCCACATTATGCATTCTGCCTCAGGGAAGATGAAGTGAGTTATCTCTTTGGTAAAATGAAGAAGAGTAACTGAGCATACTCAAATCAGCACTTTCTCTTCTTTATCATTGGCTTTCCTGCAAGTATGATTTCTTGTCACAGATATTGCCTGTGATTGAGCTGGTGAGTTCACCTACTTCTGTTGCTCAGCAATTGACTCATTTGATGGCCACACTAAATTGCATTCTCTAATTCACTCTGGTCAGTAAGGAAGGTCTCCTCCTTTCTGTGGCTTCTGGTTGTGATTTATGGTGGTTAAGGTGGGGAAAGATGATGTTTCTTTGGGACCCCCTCACAGAATCCAACATGAACATGGTTTATCTGTCCATTTATTCTATTCTTATTTTATGTCCTTCAGTATCAAGCATATGCATATATGTGTGTATACACACATGGATGTATTAAATATATATGAATATATGCTTAGACAAAAATATGTATATATGTGTTTGTCCATACCAATCTTGCTCTTTTCCTGTGAAATTTAGTCACTTCAAAGATTTGATTGCTGTTGTGAATGGAATTTTATTTTCACTTCAAAATTGTTTATTGGTAGTTTTAAAACTTAATTTTTGTACAAAATTTTGTCTAAATTTATCCCTTAGATTTAAATTTTGCTTGATATTATAAAGATTATTTATTATAAATGAAACTGGGAGATCAATTTGTGTTTTTAAGATATTTTTGTGTGGTAAGGATAGATGAAATAGCTGTCTAGTTGTGCCTTCTGCTTGAGCACTTTGAGTTATGTGGGAAACCTCAATTCTGTATTTTATTCCTTATTGTTTTGTTTTAGTATTATATTGATGGAAAAGCTGTATGTTGGGGAAAATATTTAGATCTGATGAAAAATGTAAATCCACAAATCAAGTTCAGTGAACCCCAAACAAGATAAAAATAAAAACCATAAGGCACATCAAAATAAAACTTTAAAATATGTAAAAATCTAAATCAGTTTAATCAGAAAATCTGAAAAAATCAGAATCTGAAAAATCTGAATCTAAATCAGAAAATCTGAAAAGTAGCCAAAGAAAAAAACAAACATGTTATACTGGGCCTATTAGTTTCCTAAGGCTGCTAAAACAAAGTAGCACAAATTGTGTATTCTAGAACAATAGAAGTCCATTGTCACACAGTTCCAGAGGCTAGAAGGCTCAGGGTGTTGGAAGGTGTGTTCTCTTCCAAAGGTCCTAAAGGAGCATCTGTTCCAGACCACTCCTAGCTCCCAGGAGTTTGGTGGCTTATGGCTTCATAACTCCAATCTTTACATGACATTTTTGTTGTGCCTGCCTGTATCTAAATTTCCCTTCTACAAGGACATATTGGATTAGGGATTGTTACAGTTTGGATCTAAAAAGTTCCCCAGAGATCATGTGTTTGAACACTTGACAGCTGGTAGTGCTGTCCTGGAAGGTTCTGGAATTTGGGGATGTGGATTCTAGCTTTACAGAACTAGGTGATTGTGGGCAGGCCTTCAGAGGTATTTGCCCCAGGTCTCCGTTTCCTATTGCTCTCTCTCTGCTTCTTATCTCCCATGACATGAGGTTCTTTGCTACAGTCACAGCCATCCATGCACTTCCACCACACCGTATTCCTCCTCTGCCTCTGTGGACAGAAATCTTACCATGAGCTCCCAATGAATCTCTCCACCCATAAGTTTCCTTTGGTCATTTTCTCTGTGACAGCAATTTAGCAGCTGACTAACACAGAAAATAGGTACCAGGCATGGAATTGTTGCTGTTCAGAAACCTGACCATGTCGCTCTTAGGCCATTGGAATTCATTTGTGGGAGTTTAGAAGAGTTTGGAGATACAGGCTAGAGAAGCCCTGGAGTGCTGTAAGGAGAGCTTGAAGGGCAGTTCTGGTGAATGTCTACAAGATCAGAATGCCATTTCCAACAGACTGTAGATGGGGTTCACAGGGTCTCAGAGGAAAATGAGAACCTTCAGAACCAGACTAGAGGCGATTCATGTTATATTCTAGCAAAGAGCTTGTCTGTGGTCTGTCCATGTCCTAAAGAATTGAGTGAGGCTGAATTTAAAAATATTAGTTTTTGACAGAGGAAATATCACAATGGTGGCAACATATAGAGGACATGGCATGGTTGTGGCTTTCTGCTTTCAGCTAAATTTATGATGTTAAAAAAAAGTGCAGAAAGATCTTTAAAATACGCAGTTTAAAGAGGAAAAAAATTGCCCTTTATCTAAGGTTACTGTGGACAAGGCTGACTTGGGCAAGGAGGCCATAACTGTTAAAGAGATAAGCCACAGTGAAGTGATGCCTCAAACCTTTTGCTGGAAAAATAGAAATCCCCTGGGTGCAAAACAAGAGTCAACCAGGTCCCTCCCATCAAAGGCCCCAGAGTGCAAAATGGCAAACTCATTTAAAACACTTTGATTTGAAAAGAGAATGGCTGAAAGGCAAGTGCCTCCAAGGTGCCCTGCTGAACAGGGACTACCTAAGGAAGTGATTTCTCCATCCAGGCTTACAGAGATTACTATGGCTGTGGTTTAAAAGGATCCAGCTACTACTTGAGCTGGTAGCACACCTTGGTAATGCCCATGTGGTACTAGTTTTGCAGGCATGTAGAATACAAGAGTTATGGGATTAGGGAAGCTCCCACCAAGAATCCAGAAAAGAGCCTGTGAAGCCAGGGTTCAGTGCCTTTGGGAGAGCCTCTGAAAGACTGATGCATGAAGCTTTGAGGGTGGAGCCTAAGCAGCAGTGTAGACCCTAGGCTGTTGGATATGCCAGCACTGTGAAACACCTGCCAAGGAAAGCTGGCAGTAATGAGTGGAGTCAGCCCATGAAGCTTGTGTGTGCTGCAAATAGCAGAGCTGCCCAAAGCCTGTCTGAATCCAGATGATGCCACTTGTGCCACATGCCAGACATGGAGGCACAGGATTTGTGTGTTCAGCAGGTCTTGTTATGGACCAACCTTTCCTTTCTGTGCCCCATTCCTACTTTTTTAATAGGATGCTTACTCCGTGCCATTGTATGTTAGAAGTAGGTAACCTGTGTTTTGTTTTGCAGGGGCTTACCGCTAAGTTTGCCTTGAGTCTCAGTGGGGACTTTGGACTTGGACTTTTGAGCACAGTTGAGGCTATTAAGATTTGGGGAACTCATGAAGTTAGATTAAATCCATCTTGCATTATGAGACAGCTATGACCTTTGAGGGCCAGGGGTAGAGTATTATGGTTTGGATCTAAAGTGTCCCCCAAAGGTCATGTGCTTGAATACTTTGTCCTCAGCTTTTGGGACTGTCCTGAGAAGTTATGGAAGTTTGAGGGCAGGCCTTTGGAACTTTTTATACCAGACCTCTAGTTCTGGTTGTGCTGTCTGCTCTCTGCTTCTGGTCTGCCATGACATGCATGCCCTGTCACCATGCTGTATGCCTGCCCTGCTTCTATGGACAGAAATCCTCTTACCATGTGATCCCAATAAATCTCTCTCCCCATAAGTTTGTTTTGGTCAGTTTCTCTGTCACAGCTACCTACCAGCTGACCAACACAGAGACTGACTCTATTCAAGTATGATCTCATCTTAACTAATTCCATGTGTGATAACCTTATTTCCAAATAAGATCACATTCAAGGTACTGGGGTTGTTAGACCTTCAACATAAACTTTGGGGAGATACAATTCAACCCATAACACAGGATACTTTTATCATTGTCTATTGGTGTACAACTAATTCTCCAAAAACTTCAGCTTAAAATAGCAGTGAACATGTATTACCTCATGCCGTTTCTGTGGATTAGAAAGCTAAGAGTAATGTATGTAGTTTTGGCACAGATTCTTTCATGAGCTTGCAGCCACTTAATGACTTGGCTGGGGCTGAAGGCTCCACTTCCACAACAGCTCCCTCACATGGCTGTTGGCAGGAGGCCTTAGTTCCTCATCACGTGACTGCTATATAGAATGTATTGAGTACTTTCACAACATGGCAGCTGACATCCCCCAGATGAGTGATCCAAGAGAGATGAGGCAGAAGCAACAATTTCCCTTGTAATCTAGCTTTGGCAGTCATAACTCACTTTCACTGCATGATGAGGTCTTACATACCAACCTTTATATGGTGTGAAAAAAGAGCACAGAGGGGCATGGATGCCTGCTGGTGTAGATTTTTGCGGCCATCTTGGCGTCTAATTACCCTACATAACCACTGGAACAATGGAATGGTTTCAAGAAATATTGAAGGGGAATTCAAATAACTTTCAAGGAGTTGTCCTACATGTAAGAGAAATGGCATGGTAGCTCAAGAGAGAAGTATAATCAAAAGAGGTTTTTTTAGAGCTAGGGATAATTACATGCTTATATGCTTATAGGAAATTCAGTAAAAATGATGAGATAATTGAGTAATATTCTGAGTAGCTGCATAGCAGAGAGCCTAGTCCATAAGGGGAAATGTAGTCTTTGTTTAAGAGAATAGAAACCATGCCAGTTCATTCACGCTAAAATGTGGCTGCTTGTGGACACATGGGAGTAGGTTAATGAGGTGGAAGCTTGTGAATTTCTTTTTTAATTGTTCCTATTTTTCCAGTGAAATGGAGAATAAGATCATTATATAAGAGAATGGGAGAAAGGTTTTATAAATTGGCATTATCGATATAACTGACATACTTGGGTCCAGTTCTGCCGTATTGCTTTCTGTTGTATTTGTAAATATGTCTTCCTATTTGTCCTTCACTGCATAGCATTAGGGGGAGGTCTGTCTTTTAGTATTTAGGAAAGTTGCTTTCATTCTATCCGTTACCATTATGCAAATGTATTTATACAATCCCTTATTGTCTCTGGTATTTGCAGGGAGTGAAGGGAGGACACGACTGTTTAGTTTCTTATAATCAGTCCATAGTGAAATTGGTTGGCGTTCTCTTCTCTCTTCTCTCCCTGTTCACCTGGAATCTAATTGAAAGTGATAGTCTAGTCTGAGGTGGACACAGCATCCTCTGATTGCATGTTCATACTATTCTTCTGTGGACTTGATGTTTGAAGGTCGAGTTGACTGGTTAGAAAATCCCTAGCTAGCTTTTTCTTTTATTGTGTATCCTAATGATGGCTGCTCCATCACACCTAGTATGAAGTGTTACTCTTCTGAAGCCTGCTGCTTCTGGATAATCTCTTTCTCTCCAGAACCAGATTCTACTCACTCTACACACTAGGGCCAGATGTGTAGGAACAGCATTAGCTAGGGTCTCTAGCTATCTGGTTTCTGGTTACAGGGCCAACCCAATGACCCTCTTCTGTAGCTAGAGCTGTCCTCAGGCCCCCAGAGCCATTTCTTTCCTATATTATCAGGGTGCAGTCAAAAGCAGAGCCATATGTATGATCTATAGGTGATAGGTAGGTAGGTCAATCAATAGATTTGTTACAGAGATCCAACCTTATGCAATTGTAGGGAAATTGTTACATGAGTGACCCAATATCTGATGCTGGAGCTGGATGTCTACAAGGCCAAGCAGTTAGCTGAGCATCAAGCGGGAGAGAACAAAGACAAACTGAACCCACAAAGCAGATGGACCTGTTTCTGTTTTCACTATCTTCAACCCAAATGATGTGGGTGTCCTACAGGAGAAGTGAGGCAATTCATCATATTCTTAAACTACACTCAGCCCAGGAGCTGGCCAAACAGAAGGAAGATCCCTGGGAATGGAGAGGAACACAGGCCTGTCCCCTGGCCCATCCCAACAGGAGAACCAGCAGGTAAGAGACAACACAGTCAGTTACCCATGCCTTCTGAGTGTACAAACGACTACTTCTCCATTTTCACCCTCCAGATCTAACTCAGAAATGTCTTTGTCGTCACCCTCAGTGAAAACATACAGAGAAGGGGGTCTGGGGAACGTAGACTCAGCCAAGCTAAGTTGACACATCACATAGACACCACAGTCTCATTTTCCCGTCAGAGCTGGGGTGGTAGATCCCTCCTGGGTTTTCCACAGCCCTCTCCACACTTTTGTATAGTCTCTTCATTCTTTCTCTTTCATTCCTTTTGGATGTCCTATTTCCATAGCACCCTGGCATCTGGTCCCACCTTATCTCAGAAGCTAAGCAGGCTTGGCCTGGATGGGAGACTACCTGGGAATGTGGGTATTGCAGGCTAGGGAGAAGAACCTGGAAATCTACCCCCAAAACAATCAGCCATTGAAACCCCTATGAATAGCAGAGAAGCACTGATGACAGTCCCTGGCATGGAACAGTGTCAAGGAGTGTTTCATTCTGTTGTACATAGGGTTCCTATGAGCTGGACCTGACTCAGTGGCAACTAACAACAACAACATTTCTGAATGGGACTGATTCTGTAATTAGTACCAGAAGTAGCCCAGAGAACCACATCCTTAAAATGGAAATAAGATGACCATAGTGTAAGTGGTAGAGGCTTGGTGCCAGCACCTCACCTTTAGAGACAGGATAGACACAGTTATCATAGCATGCTTTAAGACCGAGTGATCCTTGGGCTTTGGCCTGCCAAGGATGGCTAACTGGTCATGGAAATCCTAGAATGAAATTAGATGGGAAGCCTTCTGAGACAGAGTTTGACATGTAAGTGAAACATCTCTTGGCCTCCCGGACAAATGTGGCTAGAGGGATTACAGTGGGAATTTCTTTTTCAGTACTGGAGGATTGAACCCAGGGCTTCATGCACGCTAAGCAAGTGCTCTACCACTGAGCTGCACACCTAGCCCCCTTTTATTTTTTTGAGACAGGTTCTTGCTAAATTGTGCAGGCTGTCTCTGGCCTCGAGCTTGTGATCCTCCTGCCCCAGCCTCCTGAGTTGCTGGATTTCAGATGTGCACCACTGTGCCTAACTACAGTGGGAATTCATAGCACCTTACACAGATCCAAGACCTAAACCAAGGTGGCTTCGGAAAGGACCTTTGAAGAAGGCCCCTGTAATATAGTCACAGTGGCTTAGTGTGACTCTTCCTCCAAGCCTTCCCAAGTATCCCTGTGGTCATTTGCCAGCATGACTGCTTAGGAGGTAGGGAAATAGCCAGACATCCATGGGTAATTCAGTATTGGCTCAAAGAAAATACTCATTCTTACAGTTCTTAAACACCACCATGGTCTATAGTCAGAGTGCAAACAAGACTGGGAGATAAGAATTGGGGCCTGAATCCTTCTCACAGAGGATTAGGTTCTGCCAGTGGAACCACAGGACCTTCCTGTGATGATTTTCATAGTCCCAGAATGCCTAAGAGAGACAGACTGAGTAGCTGGAAAAATCCCCATACTGATTCCCTGAGACATTTTGTTTTCATAGAGTATGCTTACATAAACCCAGATGGAATAGCTTGCTACACACCTAGGCTGTACGACACAGAGTACAAATATGGACTGCCTGTCACTGTACTGAATACCATAGGCAATAGTAACACAATGGTATTTGTGTACCTAAACATAGAAGACGTACAGTAAAAGAGGCTAGGCGATAGAATTTTTCAGCTCCTTATATTCCTGTGGGACCACTGTTCTATACATGGTCCTTCATTGACCAAAATGTCATTATGTAGCATATAATGTTGTTGTTGTTAGGTGCCGTCGAGTCAGTATCCGACTCATAGTGACCCTCCTAGGGTTTTCAATGGCTGACTGTTTCGGGATTGCCTTGGGAGTGGATTGCCAGGTCCTTCTCCCACGTAGTATATAATAGTATAGAGCAAATCAATGAGTGCATTTTGTTGATAAAACAGTAAAAAAATTGGTACTTAGTCCACTTGACAACTGCCAGTCATAGGCATCTGTAGAGAAGTAAACATTGACATCAGATCTGCATGCATTCTCCTGACCTTCTTTCCAAGTATTTATATTCATACACTTGAAATGGAACTACAAAAAATATCTAGGGCAGTACCATTTAGATTACAAGAATTTCAATTATACAAATATGAAATGATACCAAAGAATGATGATGATATCTCATATCAGATATGAATTTCAACATAATTCAAGCCTTCCAAAGTTGCCAGAAATTGTAAAGAACTGCATAACTTATAAGCAGCAAAGAGTGCCAAATTGTGAGCTTTGTTTATATTATTGACACTTGGCTGTACCATTTTAGCATATAAACCAAGTCCATGATTTTTAGTTTCCTGTTACTGAATATATTGCTACTAATGTTGTAGAATATTTTCAGTGACATTGTAACTTGGACAGTTAGCATTCACTTTTACTAAAATTTTAAATTAATTACTACACCAGTCTTATTCAAATAGCCATTAAGTGATAGTGCTTTTAAGGGGCTTAAAAAACTCATGAAGACTAATTACTTTGAAGTGGAAATTAGATGCTATAATATACAAAAAAGACACTAAAACAAACACCATAATATATTGTGCAGTTAATTTAGCGGAGAATACTCAATACAACATCAGAGCTAAAGCAGAGAAAATTAAGAATACAGCATCAGAGTAGATGTTTTCTACAATGAATATGAGTTTATGCTTCTTGAGAATGTTGTTGTTGTTGTTGTTAGGTGCCGTCGAGTCGGTATCCGACTCATAGCGACCCTCATAGGGTTTTCAATGGCTGAGTGCTTCGGGATTGCTTTGGGAGTGGATTGCCAGGACCTTCTCCCATTTTTGCAGTGCTGGGAATTGAACTCAGGGCCTCAGAAACTGCAGTGCAGCGCTCTACCCACTGAGCTAAATCCCAGCCCTTTCTTGAGAATGCATCCTTCTTATTCTGTGTCTTTTTTTTTAGGAGAATAGTATTGAATGCTGGAAATTTTGAAATTTTCTAGGCCTTTATAAACAAAAGTCTTGCATAGATTACACTACTGTTATGAGAGTGAAATGGATTTTTTACTTTTTTTGGTCCAATTTTGTCTCTGTATTTGCTACTTGGGTTGGGGTTTAGCTCAGTTGGTAGAGTGCCTCGTTGCACTCTCTTGAGGACCTGAATACAATCCTCAGCACCACAAAATGGGAGAAGAACTTGGCAATCCACTCCCAAAGCAATCTGCCATTGAAAACCCTATGAAGGTTACTATGAGCCTCCCAAGTGCTGGGATTAAAGGCATGCATCACCATGCATGGCACATTTAAATTTCTTATAATACCTTACTGTTAACATAAACTGAGAAAGGTACCTATACATGTATAGCTATATAGGACAATTGTACAGGTAGAGGGATATAGGTCATATTCCTAGAAATAAAATTGCTACTTTAAAGTACATGGGGCTGGGATTTAGCTCAGTTGGTAGAGTGCTCGGCAGTCTCTGACATCCCGGGTTTGATTCCCAGCACCGCAAAATAGGGTAGAAGGGTGTGGCAATCCACTCCTGAGGCAATCCCTAAACAATCAGCCATTGAAAACCCTATGAGGGTCCCTGTAAGTTGGACTCAACTCCATAGCACACAACAACAACAACTTTAAAGTACATGCTCCTTTTTAAATTTTTTAGATTTTTATTTATTTATTTATTTTAGTGCCGAGGGTTGAACCCATTGTCCACTCTCACTCATACTAGGCAAGTGCTCTATTACCAACAGTCTTTTTTTTTTTTTTTTTTTTTTGAGACAAGATCTTGCTAAATTCCTCAGGCTGCTTCTGGCCTCGAACTTGCCATCCTCTTGCCTAAGCCTCTCAAGTAGCTAGGATTATAGGCATGTGCCAAAGCATCTGGCAGTACATGCTCCTTTTAAATCTTGGGATGGAGTGGCCTCCAAATTGTTTTCTAAGTTATATTCCAAAATTATGAGAATGAACATTTCTCCAAACTTATGCCTACTGTGGGTATCATATTTCTTTATAATCTTTGCCTACTGTGAAGGCCAAAAAATGTATTTAAACACTTGCATTTTTTATCCATAGTTCATGAACTGTTTTCACATATTTATTTCTCATTTGCATTTTCCCTTTTATTACTTGCCCTTTATAGCCATAGATCATTTTTATGGTGGTGTGATCTTCTTATAAATGTGTAAGAGATAATTAAATGAAGTCAATAAACCATTTCTCGCAGATACTTAGCAAATATATTTTCCAAGTGTATTTTTACTTGATTTTTTTTTTCTGAAAGTAAGGTTTTAAATTTTCTAGAGTAAAAATTGCCAGTCATTTCTTCCATGACTGCTCCCTTAAATCCCTACCCATGGATTAAATGAGAAAATTCTTTTGTATTTTTTTCTAGGTACTTGGTGGTTTTTTGTTAAAATGTGAAATCAAGAGTCTATATGACACTGTGTTGTACATTTAAAATTGCCAATGAAATTTAAAAAGAGTCTAAAGAAATTTATGTGTTATATAGCATGTTTGTATCAGTGGTACAATTATTGTCTCCCATCCCCACCACCTGTCGCCTCCTAACATGATTCTCTGTCTACTTCACTTCTCTCCTCCCAACCCAACCCCCTGATTGGAAGTTTCAACTTTTTCGTATTCTAAGTTCTTATGAACTCTTGTGTTTGTACCTGTTCTTCCAAGAAGCAATAGCAACTTTCATGCCTAATATAGGAAACACTGTCATTTTTCAGTTAAAAAGTCCTGGCTGCTACCTAGGGACTTGTTTTCTTCCTGATAAAGTATATATGTTCTATTAAGTAAAATACGTTCTATTAAGTAAAATGTGTTCTATTAAGTAAAATAAAACAAAAAGGAAAACAACCACATCACTCAACTTATTGGGATTTTGGTTGGAATTCTGTTAAAGAATATTGTCTTGTCCCATGTAGGAAAGCAGTGTCTGTCTCACAGCTTTGATATGACACAGTAGGGTGTAATTGTTTCTTTTGTGTGAGTTTCACCTAATTCTTGTTAATTTAGTCCTGGATACTGGATGGTTCAGTGAAAGGAACTTATTGTTTATAAGGTATTAACATGGTCAGAAGATAAACAATTGATGTAAAAGTACATCATCAAAGTTAATATTACCAAAAATGGGGGGAAAATGACATCATCGTCAAAACTGAGCTGATGTGATTTACCGAGAAGAATAAAGCATCTCTTATGAATCTAAGAATGAGTAACAATCAGACGGGCTCAAATGATGGAGCATACTTCAAAAGAACCTGTGTGTCCTCTTCAAAACCACTGATGTTATTAAATGCAAAGAAAGATTGAGAAACTAGATTAAAGGCATTTATGTCAGGGCTTCAAACCGAATCTAAACCCTGAACTTACTCCAGTTCAGGCATTTAAAATTATTTTTCTGAAAATTTTAAAACTCTGGGTTAGGTTTAAGTTCTATTTGGGATTCAGAAAATAAAATCTTTTTACTGCTTGAATCAGAATAGGTTCAGGTTCAAAAAAAAATTTTAAATGCTTGAACTAAATGAGTTCAGGGGTCCAATTCAATTTGAAGCTCTGGTTTAAATGATATGACAATTGGATGCAATAAGTAATCCAGAATGGGATCCTAGAACAGAAAATGAAACGTGATAAAGCATATTATTGGGACAATGGGTAAAATTTGAATATGATCTGGATATTAGACAATAATATATCAAGTGTTTAATTTTTTGGATTTTACCACTGTATGGTATATATATTATATGTTGGTTGTTGTTGTTAGGTGCCAAGTTGGTGTCCAACTCATAGCGACCCTATGTACAACAAGTGAAACAGTATTGTTAGTGCTTCTCTGCTATTCTTAGGGTTTTCAATGACTGATTGTTTGCGAGTGGGTTGCCGGGTTCTTCTCCCAAGCCTACAACACCTGTTAGGGAGAAGAACCTGGCAGCCTATTTCTGGTGAAACAATCCACTGATGAAAACCCTATGAATAACATAGAAGCATTGACAGTAGTGCTGGGCACTACCAACAAGGGCCTCAGGAAGTACCTGGAGTGTGAGAGGACTGAGTCTCCTCTCGAGGCTCCAACATGTTCCTACCCCATGGTTACTGCATAACTGAGGCCTTCAGGCCTCTCTGCCCTGGGCCACCTGTCTGTGCCCTTCAGCAGCTTATAGATCGATGGATTTCTGGCAGCTCTCAAATGGGCCTATGTTAGAATCGCCTGGGGGCTGGAGGGCTTGTTGAAACCCAAGAGAGGGCTGGGCCCCACCTGAGTTCCTGATTCAGTGGGTCTGAGCAGGGACCCCCAAATTTACCTTTCTGTCTGGTTCCCAGGATGCTGATGCCATGGGTATTGGGGCCTCATTGTGAAAACAACCAGTTAGGGGTTGGTGAATTCCAAGAGAAAGTTGGGACCCAGCTGAAGGTTCCAGGTGTTTAAATTTATTCCTTCCATCCAGGTTCAAATTTTGCTGGATCACACAGCCTTGTGAGGAATAAAGAAGAGGACACTGGAAGCAGGAACTCCACCTAGGAGATCCCCAACCCTTCCAGGTACAGCGCACCACAGCGGCAGGACAGGGGCTGAGAAACTGGCCGAGTCTGCGTTTGGTTGCTAAGAAGCACTTCCTGATCTATTTGGTTTGAGTCATACCACCAAGAACTGAGTCATCCAGGGTGTAGGCCACCTTCCAAAGGAGGAGGTGAGCTGGGCTGAAGGATGGGGGCAAGAGGCAGGGTGCATGGGAAGAGGCAGTCCCGTGGAAGGATGGTGAGGACGTGGTCGGGAGGATGGCCAGGGAAATACTGTTGTCTTTCCTCCTGGGAACTTCTCCCACACCTTCACTCCCAGTCCTTCTCAGCTTTGGCAAAGCCCTCAAACCACGACCACATCCACATCTGGACTTCAGAGACATGCTAGCCACTCCTTTTTTCAGACATCATGCAATTCTGCCTCGTTTGAAATTTTTGTACCCGAGGGAGTAATTAGCACAATGCTTAAATGTATGGTTTCTGGAGCCAGACCCTGGCTAGGGTACAAAGTCCAGCGCTACCACATGGATTTACCATTCTTTCCCTCAATTTCCTCAGTTATAAAATGGTAGGAACAATACTGCCTATGTCCTGCTTGATTTTTAAGGACTAAATGAGGCAATATAGGAGAAGTACTCAGAACAATGCCTGTCACATAGCACCTTTCAGGTAGTGTCAGTTGTAATATTTTTATAACTAGATGATAATAACTTGAGTTTGTTATTCACTAGTGGCCAAACCCTAAGGAGCACTGAGGCCCCCTGACTCCCTGCCTATTTTCTACTATGTTTTAATTAGGTTAAGCTTCTTAATAAAAACAACCCTTTGAAGCCAGGCATAGTGGTGCATGCCTATACCAGCGCTCAGAAGTTGGACACAGGAGGATCTGACTTTAAGGCCAGTCTGTGCAACATAGCGAGTTCCAGTAAAGCCTAGACTATATAAAAGAGTCTATCTCAAAATAAATAAATGAATAAGTAAAAATAAAAATTAAAAATTCCTTTGGAGATACTAAAGCCAAAGGAGAACAAACATTTTTTTAAATAGACTCCTTAAAGCACACACCTATCTCTTCTGTCAGTGGTTCTTGGAAATTCTTTAACCTTAGGGAGTTAAAAATATATGTAGAAAAGTAAATGAACGGATCTTTATAAGATCATTGTTATTATATCGTTTTTTTACATCTTTTATTATGGAAATAGTAAAAACATACAAAAGTAAACACTATAATAATTCCCAGGTATTTGTCATAGTTTCAGCATAGTGACACTTTTATTTCATCCATATACCACCCAGTGTGAATGCACCCACACCCACATACCCATGCATATACACAAGGACCAATGCATTTCCTCCCTTTCTATCTTCCTTTATAGGATTATTTTAAAGTAAATCCCAGATATCAAATATTGCAATATGTAACATATTTAAGAATGTACTGAAGACCTGGCATCTCATCCTTTGCTATAATCAGATTTGTTTAGCCAGATCTTTCTTAGTTGGTCTTCGTGTTGTTTATATTACTCTGCTGTTAAATCAAAGGTTGTTGTTGTTAGGTACCCTCAAAGGAGGTAACGGAAATGATAAGAAACAAGGAGGAAGCCAATGTTGACTTTCCCCAATGAAAATCTGACTTCATGTGATTGTACCAGTGTTACCAAAGCCTCCTCAGCATTCATCTGCCTGCCCCTGCTGAAGGGTCAAAGCCACACTCTCCCAGCCTGTGGCCATTTGCCAGGGGTATGTGTGGATTTCCAGGAATTGCTCTGAGGACCTTGAAGGTAGATAATATTTGTCATGATTTCTGTGCTCCTTCCCTCTCCTGCAGAAGCAGAAAAAAACCGAACATATTCCAGGTGAATTGTTTAACTATTACTCCAGGTTTTCTGTGAAATGCAAGGGTTACTTTGCATTTTTTGGTAACCATGCTTCCTTGTCAATTGTTTTTCTTCATTTGTTCCCTTCTTGATGTTTTTCCTGCATTATGATTTTACTTTCTTTTCTCCTCTTCCAGTGGTTTTGAACATCTACATTTTATTCTTATTTCATTATTGAACACTCTTGATGTTTTATCACACATATAACCCATTTTCTTATCAACATCAGGAATTTTATCCTTCCCTGATACCAACTAAACAGGTACAGCTTTCTCACATCTCAGGCTTTATGGAAATTGTCTAAAGCTGTCCTTTTTCACTTCCTTTTTCATTTGTGTAATAGATACTATTTTTTGAATCCTTTGTCAATAATTATACATACCTTCTAGCTACTTGAACAATAATAATTTAAATTTGAATATAGATTCTCTGATTTTTTGTGCCATCCCTACTTTGGAGATAAGGTGACAAAATTGTAATAAATGGTCAGCTATATTACTTAAAATTGAGGGCTGCATATTATGTTCCAGTCACTGGTAAGTTCTCTACCTGGATTAGTTCATATATATCTGGCAACATGATTGGGTAGGTACTTTGATTACAACCTTTTTACTAAGGGTCACAAAGATTTAAGTAACTCTCGAAAGCTGGTAGATAAAATAGTTCAAGTTAGATGTTTAGTCAGATGCAGACTTCATCAAGTCCAAGTACCCTGCAAGTTTTCCACTGGTTTTTTGAGAATAAATTAATAATCTTTTTATGTTCCAACCTGCCCACGAACTTGGAATTGGAGCTTTTTAAGGAATGTGTTGCCAGATAAGACACAGGGCACATAAAACAAAGCAAGAGACATATTTAGACTAAAAACTGATTGGTTGTTTATCTAAAGTTCAAATGTAACTAGGTGCCCTGTATTTTTATTATTAACTCTGGCAGCCATACTTAAAAGGGGGTTGAGGTGCCCTCCCCTGAGCATTGGGGCTGGCAGGCCCAGCTCACCCAGAGGAGCAGGCAGCCTTTGTTTTTCATAGCTGATTTTATGACCTCATTCCAGATGCCCTTGGTGGATCAGCCTACCAGGCTTCAGCTTCACTCACTATGGCAGCTCGTCTTCCTGAGTTTCAAGCATTCTGAGGCTTTGTGTGAAACTGTAAAGCAATTTGCCTGCACATCCCTTATGAACAACAGCTCTCACTGGGCTCGTCTGTCTGTCCACGATTAGCGTGTGTCCTGTTCCTTCCTTCTCGGAGTCCGCTGAGTTTGGATGGAGGCTTGTGGAGCATCGCACAGAATGCCTGTGCTTGCCCTGCCTCCTGAACCTGGGTGTCTGAACCCCTTTTGTTTTCCTTTGTTTTGTGAGTGAGTGACTGGTTAAAGATTTCGGGTGTAAACTCCTCTTCTCTCCAACTATTATGAGAACAGGCAATCTGCAGTATCTCCTAGCATTTGGAGGTACCAAGAAGCAGCGTGGCCGTTTGTTGTTGTTGTTGTTAGGTGCCGTGGAGTCGGTAGCGACCCTCATAGGGTTTTCAATGGCTGACTGTTTAGGGATTGCTTTGGGAGTGGATTGCCAGGTCCTTCTCCCATTTTTGCGGTGCTGGGAATTGAACTTGGGAAGTCAGAGACTGCAGCGCAGTGCTCTACCCACTGAGCTAAATCCCAGCCCAGCGTGGCCGTTAGGGTTCTCATTTCTTTGTAAATCACTTCCTCCTCTTCCTCTCTTTCTTCTTCCTCTCCCCCTCTTCTTTTCTCCCGTTATCCTTGGAATTCTGATATTTTACCAGACAATGTCTGTTCATTTGCTTTGTACCACCTGCCTGCTTGGTGATCCAATGTGAAGCCTCCCCTGCTGGGAGGGGTTCTCAGTTACTTCTGTGTTTGCGTCCTTCCTGCCTCTCTCTTGGTCCTTGTCACTTAGACATCCCACTGGAGCCTCCCCTTGATCTGCTCTTTGCACCCCTTCACTTTCATCTCCCATTTCTGTTTTTCTGTGGGTTTTCTTCCATGTGAGCGATTTGCTCGTGTTGTTCCCAAGCCTTCTGGAATTTGTTTTGTTTCCCCAAATAAGTAGCAAAAAGTAATTCTGGTACGCTTGCTTTCTACTCATGGCAACCTTTTCTCCTGTATGGAAGCAAGACTCTCTTACATCACGTGGGGACCTGGTCCTGCGTGTTGAAACATTGGTCTCTTCCATACTTTAGTTTTGTTTTCATAGTTTCCTAGGTGCTCACTAGTATCTTTCAGGCTACTGTTTTTTATTCATGTTATATTCGGTCATCCATGCTCAGGTCTCTTCTCAGTGCTGACTTTGCAGCTGTTTTTTCCTCTAGCAGCCGGGCCTATTTTTGTTTTGCATGTGAACAGGGAAGCAGAGGCCCCTCTTAGTTTAAGCGGCTGATGGGCATTCACTCCATACCAATGGAGATGTTTCTGCGGCAAGCTGTCCCCTTCAATCGCATGGTGTGTGGTCAGCTGTCTCTAGACATTCCCCTTAAGCCATACAGATCAGGGCAGGGGGCAAGCTCCAGGGGCCCCCCGCCCCTGACAAAGAGAGCATTACTTCATCTAGTGGCAGGGCACACATATCTGTCGCCCCAGATTTACCCGAAAAGGAAAGTTGTGCTCGGCTTCTCTTTTTGGACCTCACCCACTCCTGACTCCCGGGGCTGTTCCGTGATTTCCATAGGGCAGTCTCCTGAGCATTAACCCTCAGGGGTGGGGAGCCGCCGAGGACTCTGGCAGTCCTTCAGCTAACCATACCTGGCTTTAACTCACAGCCTCTGTTTCTGAGCTGGAGGTCTTGCTGTGCTCTGAAGAAGCTGCGATGCTTCTGCACGCTCTGTGAGCACATTGCCTGCTGCACCTTCCTACTCTGTTTTCCAGAAACTCCTGGAAATCTCTCACTTGCTGAGGGCCCCTCCCTGTGCTTCTCTGCTGACAACCATCCTGTGTTCGCATTTCCCTCTGCAGTCATTTTGGAGGCAGAGGGGATCTGTGCGTGTGCTTAGGCCAGTGTGTTGATTGAGGAGCGTCACTTTGTCTTGAATGTGTCACTTCTCAGACACCCCTCCATCATTCAACAGCTGCATTTTGAGCACCCCTGTCATCGGGACTGTGCTGGAGCCTACAGATGCAGCTGCCAGCTCCTGGCTGTGGTTCCTTCTTGGGCTTCAGGGCCTGGTCTTCTTCCTCTGCTGTCTCTCAGGCTCTGTAGCCCCGCCCTCCATGTTTATCAGCAAGCTCCTCCTCCTCATGGCTTCAGCTATTACTGAGTTACACCTGATTTCTAAAAACGTGTCTTTATCCTAGGTCTCTTTCCTGAGCTCCAAAACCTATATCCAACTATCACCTGGACATCTCCACCTGGATGTTTCACAGGTGGTTCAAATATAGCATGCCGAGAATTCTCCCTCCATCTTCCCTTCTCCTTCTCTCCCTTCTCGCCCGGACTGATGCATTCTTGTGCCCGTTTTGTCTATCTCTGTACAGTATGTGGTACCAGCGTCAAGCCAGTAGCTCTTGTGGATACTCTGAAAATGATGCTCCATTTTCCTTCACTCTATAATCAATTGCTGGTTAACCCCAAGTAGAATTAGTTCCAGCTTCTCCATCCCCACTGCTGTTACGTTGAGGGGGGGTCATCTCTCACACCACTCTGTCATCCTCTCTAACTTCTCATTAAAACAGTTTCCTATCCTGACCATTCCATTGACATTTTGGGCCAGGCAATTCTTGTTTGTTCTATGGCAGTACCAGCGGATTGAATCCAGGGCCTCGCACATGCTAGACAAGTTCTCAACACTGAGCCACGCTCCCACCCCTTTTTTATTTTTCATTTTGATATAGGGTCTTGCTAAGTTGCTCAGGCTGTCTCTGGCCTCAAATTTGAGATCCTCCTGCTCGGCCTCCTGAGTCCCTGGGATTACAGAGGTGTGTCTTGGGGCTCAGCTTGGGCCAGGTAATTCTCTGTTGTGGGAATGATCCTTATATTGTAGGATTTTTAGTGGCATCTCTGACCTCTGCCCATTAGATGTCAGTAGTAACCCCACCTCTTTCAGTTGTAACATCCAAAGATGCCCCCAGATGTTGCCAAAAGCCCCTGAGGAGGCAAAGATCCCCTCTGGTTGAGAACTACTTGTTTAAAACATTTTCCGATCTTCTTTTGGAATATTACTTTCAAAATATAAATCTAACTTGGCATGGTGTTGGTGTTGGTGGTAGTGTTAGGTGCCATTGAGTCAGGTCTAACTCATAGCAACCCTATGTACAACAGAATGAAACACTCGCTGACACTGTGCCATGCCTGGCACTATGTCAGCACTTCTCTGCTATTTATAGGGTTTTTGATCGCTGATTGCTTTGGGAGTGGGTTCCTAGGTCCTTCTCCTATTTTTGCCATGCTTGGGATCAAACCCAGGGCCTCAGAGTGCACAGAGCAAGCAGTCTACCAAATGAGCTAAACCCCAGCATGGCATGGTGGCACACACTTGTAATCTCAGCACTTGGGAGGTAGAGGCAGAAGGATTGTGAGTTCAAGGGTAGCGTTTGTGAGACCCTGTCCCAAGAGAGAAAAAGACAGAGAGAAAGAAAGAGAGATAGGGGGCGGGAGAAAGGGAGGGAGAGAGGAAGAAAGAAAGAGGGAGGGAGAGAAAGAAAAGGGGGGGAGAGAATATGAATAGTCACATCCCCATGGTCCACAGAGATGATCTTCTCATCTCCTCAGAAGGGTTATGTTTCCCAGAGACATGCACAGGATAAGCAAACAGTGCATGGAAATAAAGTAAATAAAGTATGAGAATATCCATTACATTTGTTTTATAATCTAAAAAAATTAAGACAGTTGTTTGGCTTTGCTTTTGGTGAACAGCTTGAGAATTGTGTGCGTGCATAATTTGTAAATAACTGAAGGATGCTCAGGAACTTTTACTGATAGGTAACTGAATATTTTGGAGGCCACTGGTCTACAAGAGAAAGTCCAAAGTTTGTCCGTGTGACTACTGGATACTTCCACTTTGCTTTACTTCACCCAAACCTTCAACCTTCTTCTCCCACACCACCCTACTTATAATTCCTCTACTTTAGGGTAGGTTTTAAATGTTGTCTCTTCCTTTGCTTAATGCCATTGCTCCACATTCACACAAAGATCCACTTGCAATCAAATCTTTATCGCCTTGGTGAAGTATGACCTAAAAAAGAGGAAGTGCCTTTCCTGCCTCTTTGTGACCTCATTCTGGCTTGACCACACATCTTTTCATGGCTCCCATCTTTGTATGTGTACATATGTGTAGAAAGTCTCCTAATTGGTCTGTAGGGGCCTTGACAACAGGCCCAGTGTCTTACTTACCCTAGTATCCTCTGTCAAAACAGATCCAGGGAAGAAGAGGAAACACAAATTGTTTTGTGAGTTAATCAATGAATTTATAAGAAATACAAAGGCTGTAATGATTTAAATCTGAAATGTCCCCCACAGCCCCATGTTTTGAATGCTTGGTCCCCAGCTGGTAGAAACTTAGGAGGCGGGACTTAGCTAGAGGAAGTAAATTATTGGGAGCAGATCTTTGGAAGCACGTTGTCCCTGGCCCCTTCCTATCTCCCTTTCTCTGCTTCCTGTCCATCATGAAGAACTCCCTCTACCACATGCTTCCACCGCCATGATGTTTTTCCCAGGGAAGTGGAACCAAGCAACCATGGACCAATATCTCTAAGACCATGAGACAAAATAAATCTTTCCTCCTTTGTGTTGTTCTCTGAGGTATTTTGGTCACAGCAATAAGAAAGCTAACTAATACAGAGGCCTAGTATTTCCATCAAAGTATCACATGAAAGAGAGTAGTGTTAGGCAATCTTTGCACCACTTTCTGGTAAACTGTTAACAGCACAGTAGGAATTATTTCCTGTAGGTATCTCACATGTCCCAAGGTCCTGAGCCCTTCAGAGTGAGCAGGACAATAGTGCTGCAAAGACCAGTGTTGTTCAAGGATGTATCTGTGGCATTCATGCAGAAGGAGTGGCATGTAGGGAAATAATCCACTGATAGGAGAATATGGTCCTATCTTGCTGATTTTATGTCTTCAACTGACATTTTAAACCCAGAGAATTCGCAGACACCCCTGGGAAGTGGCAGGCATGGCAGGGCCCTTCAGGTTTGTCTCTTTTTGATTGATGCTGCTCCCTTGCTTGTCCTTTCCAGTAAGAGACCCTCTAAGATACCTCACTTTGATTTTCTTGGAATGATAAATAGGACACCAAGAGTGGAGGCACCTTGACTTCCCATCCTGGCTGGCGTGGCTTCTGTCCAGCTACATGACCTAGGCCAACCCCATTTGTTAACCTTTGAAATAAGGACACAGACATGATGCTTTCCCATTATTACCATTCTGAGCTTCGTATGTCAGTCTATAGGGCAGTTGGCACATCCACAGAGGCCAAAGGTGACACAGGCAGGACAGATGTGAGACCATCTCAGATGGGGAGAGAATGAATGGAGAAGAAAGCAAGCATGTGTCTTTGGAGAAGGCTGAGATGGGCCTTCCTCCGCTGGGCCTGGTGATGCCCTCCTGTCTTGACTGAGCCTTCCAGATATCTTACACAATAGGCCATTTCTGGAAAAGCCTGGTCCTGCTGCTCCCCTCCTCTCAGCTTCCTTCTCTGAAAGTTGCCCTGAACCTTCCATTGTCACCCAGTCCTGATAATCTCTGCATAGAGTGACACCATGACATCTTGCACACTCTGAATGGGAAACTCAAGAATTGTTTCTGGCCCTCATCCCTGCCTAGGAACTCTTCTGCCCCTGCCTTCTGCTCTGGTGAGGGGTCTCATTTGCATTTGTCCCCCCACCCCCACCCCCTGGATTTCTGTCCCTGGAGTCTTCCTAATACACACATTCACTTTAGGTGGAATATTCCAGATCTTGTCTGCACTGTTGTCAATATCCTGGCTATGACTTATGTGTATCTGCAAGGTGTTACCATCGGAGGATAGGGGGTAAAGGGAACACAGGCTCCCCTAAATTATTTCTTATAAATGCCGAATGTGTGTCAATCTACTACCACCTCAAAAGTTCCATCTCAAAAAGGAGCAGAGGAAGGATCCACATGCTGTAGGAGAGAGTTCCCTTGGGGATGGGAGGAGAAGAGGAGGAAAGAAACGACCCACCCTGCAGCCCTGAGAGAGACACTGGCCTGACATCTGTAGTGAGCACAAGGTTTCAAAACCAGGTGATTGCTGCCCGCCATGACTTTCTTCTCCAGAACAACTTCTGCTTGATTAAGACCTAAACCAGTCTTATTCAGATAAACAAAGTCCAATTCTGTGACTTCTCAGCCCCTTCGATTTGAAAACTTGGTCCTATTCAGATTTATTTTCTCCATGTCCACCTTCTCCTCTTTCACATGAAACCTAAACAAAGGAGGGCAGGGTGGAGATGCAGAAGTGGGGAGAAGGTGTGGCTTCTCCATCTGACCTTGATCTGTCTCTCTGGCTTTGTGCTTCTAGGGCTGCAGGTGCATAATACTCACTGGTCTGAGGCACAGGGGTTGCTTAGGATCCCCATGGATAGCACCTGAGTGGACTTAGGGCACTGAGTGACTCAGCCCTTGTCTTAGTCAATTTCATGCTGCTATAATAGAATGGCCTGCAGCCATAGCCCTGTGGCATCCGATCCCGTCAGATCTCGGAAGCTAAGCAGGGTCGGGCCTGGTTAGTACCTGGATGGGAGACTGCCCGGGAGAACCAGAAGCTGTAGGCTTGGGAGAAGGACCTGGCAACCCGCTCCCAAAAATCAATCTGCCATTGAAAACCCTATGAACAGCAGAGAAGCACTGACAATAGTGTTTCCCCTGTTGTACAGAGGGTCACTATGAGTCGGATACTGACTCGACGGCACCTAACAACAACAACAACATAATAGAATACCTAAGATTAATCCCCAGAAGACATAACTGACCTAAACAAGCCCATTACCTATACAGAAATAGGAAAGGTAATTAAAAGTCTCCCAACAAAGAAGAGCCCAGGTCCTGATGGATTCATGGCAGAATTCTACCAAACTTTTAAAGAAGAGATAATACCTGTCCTCCTCAAATTATTCCAAAGAATAGAAAAGGAGGGAACACTCCCAAATACATTCTATGAAGCTATCATCACCTTGATACCCAAACCAGGAAAAGATTCATCTAAGATAGAGAATTATAGACCCATCTCCCTTATGAATCTAGATGTAAAAATATTCAATAAAATTCTGGCAAACGGAATACAACAGCATATGAAAAAGATTATTCACCATGACCAAGTGGGATTTATACCACAGATGCAAGGCTGGTTTAACATATGGAAATCAATTAATGTAATCCAACATATCAAGAAACTAACAAACAAAAACCACATGATCATCTCAATTGATGCTGAAAAGGCCTTTGATAAAGTGCAACACCTTTTCATGATAAAAACACTGGAAAAAATAGGTA
>VMDO01009493.1:0-77014 GCA_007922755.1 Pedetes capensis | reverse complement strand
CAAGTGACGAGATAATTTTAAAAAGCAGCATATATTAAAGTTGATGTTTTGCCAAGTATACTTTGCAAAAGATCTGCTCTGGAAACAGTGGTTGAACAGTTGTTAATTTTTTTATATATATCTCTAACAATTAAGCTGGGCCTGGTGGTGTGTACTTGTAATCTGAGTTATTAGGGAATCTGAGTCAGGATTGAGAGCTTGAGGCCTGCCTGGTTAGCATAGCAAGACCCCTTCTCAAAAAAGGACAATTAAAAGGTACTGATAATCAGGTATTAGAGAATCATGCTGTTTTTCACACTATACCATGGACACCTTCAATTTGACCTTATTACACTGCGATCAGATACTTGAGAAGAACATGTAAAAGAGCTGGGTGGCACAAGCCTGTAATCCCATTGACTCAGGAGGCTGAGGCAGGAGGGTCATGAGAGGCCAGAGGTAGCCTTCATGACTTAGCAAGACCCTATTTCAAAATTTAAGGGGAAAAAAAAAAACTTTATACAGCTCAGTGGTAGAACGCTATCCTAGCATGCATGAAGCCCTGGATTCAGCACCTCAGTGCTGCAAAAAAACAAACGAACAGAATGTATAGACGAGAAAAGCAGTGTTCTAACCATGGCAAAGAGGTGCTCAGTGCCAGCTAGAACTCAGATATCTCTGATTGGTTTTGGGAATCCTCGATGCTAGTGTAAATAAATAAGTAAATAAAAGGAAGGTCAGGGCTAGGCTCAGTAGTAGTGTGTGTGTATTGCATTTACAAGGTCCTGCATTTTATCCCCGTCCCAAAGCAGAAAAAATCCATGCAGTAGGGTATACCTGAGCATGAAATAAACTCCAGTTCCAACTCCACAGTTTAATAATGGGACATAAGGAATATTTGAGATTTTACTTAGGTTGTCTCAATTATTAAACTGTCTTGAAATTAAGACTGAAAATGCAACCTTCCCTGAAGAAGCAGTTGTAGAAGGTCCAGCATCTGACCACCCAAATTTTTCTTTGTTCTTAGGGTTTTTTTAACTTTAGGAAGTAGAGTCTGGAGCAAAGAAAGTGTTAGGATACTTTGTACTGTGAAATAGTGAGTAGCCAGGTCCTTCGGTAACCTGTAGTAAGATAGGAGTTTTTGTCATTCACAATGGTACTTTGAACAAAAACTTAATAGTGATTAAAAGAAGCTCAGTAATTGTATTTAATGCATTAAGGGCATCATCAAGAGTAAAGCCTGTAGGACTCTTGCTGGAAGTTTGAATGACATCTCTTTGCAGGAGAGGTAATTAATGAAAAAGACCGCTGTAAAAAATGTGAAGGAAAGAAGGTGATTAAAGAAGTCAAGATTCTTGAAGTTCACGTTGACAAAGGCATGAAACACGGACAGAGAATTACATTCACTGGGGAAGCAGACCAGGCCCCAGGAGTGGAACCAGGAGATATTGTTCTTCTGCTACAAGAGAAAGAACATGAGGTAATTTTCTCCTTTTTGGTGTTTTTATTCATTCGTTCGTTCGTTCATTTTCCATTTTTGTCGTATTCAAAATTGGGTCTTGCTTGTGAGAAGCAGGACAGATCTGCTTGAGTGCCCTGAGTGACACTGCACACAGATGACGCTGTCTGTGTTGAGAAGCAGATTTTGGGAATTTGATTATGTGCCTACACAAGACTGTGACTCGTTCCCCTGTGCACTCGTCAGATTTCATGCTTCAGCAGAGCTGTGTTACAGAAAATGTATGCACATCTTGGGACAAAACTTTTCCATTTTGCTGTTTTAAAATTGTTGTATACGTGTTCTGCTGTTCCCGTCTCACAAGCACATTGTTGGGTAGACTTCTGTGGCACATTTGTAAACTCTCCCAACACCGCAGCAGAAGCAGTGGGACTTCGCTGTGTGAGGCCTCCTGGATCTTCCTTGTGCACATTGCGCACAGTACCCTGTGTCTCAGGCTTGTCACGAATGTGTGCAGTTGTTAGGCTTGTTGGAGTTTCTGTTGCAGACTCACCTCTATTGTTGTCATACTTCTATAATGTTCTCAGATTTCGAATACACCTGAAAATGATCTTGTGCTTTTCAGACAACCGTGCTTCCGCCATTTTTACTGTCCTGCCTGTTGCATGGCGGCAGTAGGATTCATTTGATTAACGCCATCTTTTGAGCAAATGTCTTACACATTGCTACGGTTATGCAATTCAGCTTTGAAAAGTAATACATAGGTAACTGCCTCTTTAAAAGTGTATATATTTTTTGGCACCCCGGTATATATTTTGGCTTTCCCTGGAGATTGGCAAACCTACAGATATCAGAGATCTCATAGATGACTGCCTGTTATGCAGAAGGCATAATGAACCTGTCTAACAACGTGTCTGGTGTGTGCTGTGTTGATTATACCCTTGCATATGTACATTTAAGTCATTGGTACTCTTGCAATAGTCTCTGTTCAGCATTTTCGCTGTTTATTTACTCAGTCTTGCTTACGTTGTCCCACACAAGACAAAAGTAGAAAGCTAGAAAGACAGCCACGTAATTGAGAAGTTTATTGTCAGCTTGGGTATCGAGTAAACTATATGGTATAATGGTACAAACATTTCCAGAGTATTTATGTTTCTGTGGTATGCGGAATGGAACCCAAGGCCTTGGGCAACAGGGAATTTTCCTTTTTTACTTTCTTTTTCTTCTCTTTCTCTTTTTGAGGCAGGGTCTCATGTATAGTCCAGGCTGGCCTTGAACTCATGTCTATTCTCAGCCTCCCAAGTGCTGGGATTACAGGGACACACCACAGCTGGCCTCGCCAGGGTTTTTTCATCAATAGACTTACTGGAACTTTTGAGGTCCGTTACCCTATGATGTCAGGCAGTGCGGCAGTTGGAGGATAGTGAGGAAGTTTAGAAGTGATGCTTGTAAGAGAGGAGAGGAGGCTTGTCAGACTAATGCTGAGACCTTTGTTATTACCTTTAAGTTTGAGTCTTTAATACTGCCACATAGTTAAGTTGGGATTTTAAAAGTAGATCTTCAGATTTGGAGACAAGGGTTTTAAGTTCTGACACCCATTTACTAGCTTTGGCTTCCCTGGACTTTGCTAGGCTTCGCTTGCCAAGTACGTATAGTCCTTCGTCCAGAAAGATGGTGTAGAACCTGAGGAGGCCATGAATAAGCTGCTGTCTTGGGGGTGTGAGGAGGTGTTTGGAAATAAATCACCTCTTGGAATGGTTGGCAGCAGTGGAAGTGCACAGAATTGGCAACAGTCAGAGGTGTAGCCCACTGTCCAGGTAATAAAACAGAAGACAGTAGAGATTTGGAACAGTTCTTCTGGCTCCTTCTGGTTTGTGACCAGTAAAGTAAATCTGAGTTGAAGATGAGATTCAGGCATCTCGAGTAATTTATTCCACTGAAAATGTGCTGAATCTTCGGAAGAAAACCAAAGTAGTTTGAACTAGAACATAAACCCAGCTATTTGATCAAGAAAAGCCCCGTGTTTTGTCTTTGGCTTTCCCCTCCTCCTGAGGAGCACACACCTGGGCCCAGCACCTTGTAGCTCCCCCCCTGCCAGGGCTTCCCCTTAGCTCCTATGAGGAGGAGATGCTGCCATGTTTTGCCTCCTGGCTGTGACCTTGTCCCTCAGGACTGTGGAACCAATAACAGGGCCAGACACTGCCTGAACAGGGAGGGAGACGATGGGAGGTGGGAGATGAACTCACAAGTCAGGTTCCGGAGGTCAGAGATACCTGGAAGTGAAGGAAATGAGGGGAAGGGACAGGCTAATGAGTGGAGAAATAGTCTTGTCTCTTCTAGGAATGGGTGGAGTTTTTCCAAGAATTCAGGAATTCTTTTCATTCTTTGTGGTTCTTTCCAGTTGTTGCCTTGGCAATCGCCAGCTCTCTTGGTGCTGGAGGCCCTGTCATTTGACATGCAGAGATGGATGATAATGAGGTTGTAGGTTGCCTGTGGGTCACTCTGTCTGTCCTCTGAGATCTGACTGGGTTTGGCTGGCCCACCCAGAGAGGAACTTCTGGCCTGCAGACGTCTTGTCCTCAAAGCTATGAGGTTAGGGCAGGGTAGACATTCAGCTAGGTCTCCTGGGCAGTACTAACAGACATTGTTGTAATTTAAAAAAAAAAAAAAAAAGTAGGTGACCTGTCATTGCACTTTTTTTTCCACCTTAAAAATTTCTTTTCTTTTCTTTTCTTTCTTTCTTTGTGTGTGTGTGTGTGTGTGTGTGTGTAATACTTCAGGGGCCTCATTTGCATGCTTTGCAAGCACTATACCCCTGAGCTGCACTCAGTGACCCCCCCCTTTTTGAGACAGGGTCTCTAAGTTACACAGGCTGCCTCTGGCCTCAAACTTGGGATCCTCCTGCCACTGCCTCCCAAGTCAGTCGCTGGGATTCAGGCATGAGCCACCGCACCTGGCTATACCATAAATTTCAGTAGTTAAGTATAGATATCTGTAAATTCTTCTAAGTAAAAAATTATAAGTGGGGTATTTGTGAAATTTTATTTTTATTTTTTTGGAGATGCTGGGGATCAAACCCAGAGTCTTGCACATGCTAGGCAGGGGCTCTACCACTGAGCTACATCCCCAGCCCTGGATTTGTTTTTCTAAGTATTTAGAGCACAGAGATGTTCTTTGTGCTTTTTCAATAACTTTTGCATTACCTAATCCACACACTTATGGTATAAGATTGAAATAGCCCCAGAGACTGGCACATGCCTATAATCACAGCGATTTGGGGCAAAGATTGAAGTGAGAGGATTGAGAGTTGGAAGCCAAGGGTTCTGTCTCAAAAAAAATTTTTTTTAGAAGGGATCGGTGGGACGCAGCTCGTTGGTAGAGCCCAGCATATATGAGGCTCTGGGTTCAGCCACCAAGCACAGCAAACAAACCAAAAAAAGTGAATGGGCTGAATGAGCCAGCTTTAGCTTTTGCTGTTTAGTTTACATTCATCTAAGCAAGTTTTGAATTTTAAATGGGGGGGGGGCTTGTTTGTACATGTGCGAAGCACAGAATTGAGTCCC
Source organism: Pedetes capensis (assembly GCA_007922755.1). Taxonomy (NCBI): domain Eukaryota; kingdom Metazoa; phylum Chordata; class Mammalia; order Rodentia; family Pedetidae; genus Pedetes; species Pedetes capensis. The sequence continues at coordinate 72,013 of VMDO01009493.1, read as the reverse complement.
TTCACTTCACTGGTTGAGCTTTTTAACAGAAGTTGAACTTGGACTCTCTCCTTCCTGTTAGGATCATTTCTGGGGAGTACCCCAGGTTGGGCCTATTCTGTAACAGCCTTCTGGGCTTTGTGTACCTTTCTGTCTGGGAGCAGAATTAGAAAGTAGACCACAATTGCAAACTATACCTGGTGCTGGCGTTTGGTTCTGCAGCTCTGTTCTTAAGGCAATGTTTTCCTAATTCTGGGGCCTTCCTAATAGAAGCTTCTGGCATGCTACTTGGGAATAACTAGATTTTTTAACATAAATTTAGGAAATTAGGGAGAATAGCATTTTGGCTTTTGCAGTGAATGGTAGAATTAAAGTTTTGAAACTGACTGAAGGAATATGGACCGAGGGATACAGATCTGTATATTTTCTAAAGTGTTTTCCTTATGCCTTGTTGACAGGTGTTCCAGAGAGATGGGAACGATTTGCACATGACGTACAAGATAGGCCTTGTGGAAGCTTTGTGTGGGTTTCAGTTCACATTTAAGCACCTCGATGGGCGTCAGATTGTGGTAAAATACCCCCCTGGCAAAGTCATTGAACCAGGTGAGTCTCGATTTTGTTCCATCCAGGTTTCCATGTGTCCTAATTTTTTATAGTGGATAACTCTCAAAAGGGTATTACTGAGCATGGATCTTGGGTAAAACTCATATGTCGTTTGTCCCTTACATAACAGGATGTGTTCGTGTAGTTCGAGGTGAAGGAATGCCACAGTATCGTAACCCTTTTGAAAAAGGGGATCTTTACATAAAGTTTGATGTGCAATTTCCTGAAAACAACTGGATCAACCCGGATAAGCTTTCTGTAAGTGGTGTTCAAATTTGGCTATTTATTTATTTACTTATTGAGACAAAGTCTCTCTCTATGTAGTGCAGGTTAGCCTTGGATGCACTTTCCTCTTGCCTCAGCCTCCTAAGTCCTAGAGCAACTTAAGGTTTCATAATAGTTGTGTTACTTTGTCACCCTCAGTTTGGTTTTGATACTGAGATCACCCAATCTTAAATTTTACTGTTTTAATATTTACCTGACTGATGGCTTTTCTTGGTAGTTATTAACATGAGAGTTGCTGGTGTGTTTCTGGGGCTGAGCAGAGGAACTGTAAAAGTAGAGTGACCTGAGTCTTAGCTGGACGCTGGGTCCTGAGAATCCCTGGAGCACAGGTCTTACCTGAAGAGGGCGGAGACTCTCCCCTCCTCCCTTTATGGGCTGCTGTCCTGGGTGGAGGTCCAGGAAGACACATCCACTGTGAATGTGTCCAGTGTTTAGGTGTTGCCAACTCATTCCTTCTTGGGGGAGGGGCACAGTGCTGGGGTGTTGAATCCAGGGCCTTGCTCATACTTTGGAAGGGCTCTGCCCCTGCGCTGCACCCCCAGCCCATTTTTTTTTACTTTTTAAGACAGGGACTCACTAAATTACACAAACTGCCTCTGGTGTCGAACTTGCAGTCCTCCTGCCTCTGCCTCCCAAGTCACTGGGATTATGGGTGTGCACCACTGCATCCAGCTTGCCCAGCTGGGTTTTTTTGTTTGTTTGTGTGTGGGTTTTTGTTTTTTTGTTTGTGTTTTGTTTTGTTTTGTTTTGTGGTACTGGGGATTGAACCCAGGGCCTCCAGCCTGCATGCTTTGAAGTGCTGGACCACTGAGCTGCACCCCCAGCCCATTTTTTTTACTTTTTGAGACTTTTTGAGCTAAATTACACAGACGGCCTCTGGCCTCCAGCTTGCGATCCTCTGCCTCCCGAGCCGCTGGGATGACAGACGTGTGCCACGGCGCCTGGGTCCCAGCTGGTTTTTAATTTAAGCAATAGATGAGTTGCACAGAACACGTCTGCAATTGGGTCTGTGGGTCATCAGTTTGTGCCCTTGACTTAACAGTGCAAAGGCCAGTTACTCTTTAATTCTCAAAGAACTTGGGTAGTATCAGAAAAGTTGATCAAAATATAACAACTAACTGCATCTTTGTTTTAATGAAGGAATTAGAAGATCTTCTGCCATCAAGACCAGAAGTTCCTAACGTAATTGGAGAAACAGAGGAGGTAGAGCTTCAGGAATTTGATAGCACTCGAGGTTCAGGAGGTGGTCAGAGGCGTGAAGCCTATAACGATAGCTCCGATGAAGAAGGCAGCAGCCATCATGGACCTGGAGTGCAGTGTGCCCATCAGTAAACTCTGCAGACAGATTGCACAGGTGGATTTTCTGTCCACATTTGCCTGGTTTGTTCTCAGCAATCCAGCTGCTGGAGTGTCGATCAATCCAGATGAACTGATGAACATCTGCTGATCTATGTGTAACTTTTAAAATTGGTATAGTATCTACAGAGTGTATAATTTAAACTAACCACAAAGCTTTACATCTTCATTTCGACTGTTCTGTAGCAGAATAAAGCACTTGAAAGGAAACAAGACTCCCTTTCACACCTGGGTTCCAAGTTTCAGTCCTGGTATCTGTGCTCGATTTTTATCAGTTTTGTGTAGATTTTATGTTTCATATTTTAAATTCAAGTCCCATATTGTAAAGTTTGTACAATTTGTCCTGAAGCTTTGTGTTTGGCTGCACCTGCATAAGCTGCTACAAATAGAATAAAGAATTTCATAGCCTGTATCTATCATTTAGATGCATGGAAAAATGGGCTTTGCACACAGTGGGTTCAGAGCTGACTGGGAACAATGGAAGCAATTAGGGGTGGTTGTAAGGGTTTTTGTTGTTCCCCCTTCCTTTTTTTTCTTTTTTTCTTTTTCTTTTTTTTTTTTTTCCAACCATCTTGTGAAAGGTTTCTGAAACTTGATAATAAAAGCAGTTGGTATAAATTATTCTGTGTCACATTTTTAGAAGGAAGAGCATATTTTGAACTGTAAAAGGTATCCTTTGAAAGAATAATGTATCTTTAGTTCAGGTTTTCAAACAGCCCTTAAAACCCATTGGCCTGAAGCTTATGACTCAGGTACATGCCCATTCTGTAGTTTTGGAAGACAGGTTGGTAGAAACAGGCTTTACTGACTTCAGTTGATGCTTTGTAGAGTCAAGTACATCTAAGTTATGTAACTCCTAAGTTATGATTCTGAACTCCGGGCTACCCCAGCCTCTGTATCTCCTCCTACCCCTCTTTTTAAAAATAAGAGCAAATCAATAGTAGAACCATGTTTGCATAGAATCTGTTAAAATGCTCTGTTTTCATTAAATGTTAAGTTAAAAGATGCTCTGTCTCCACTTAGTTGAATATTTGAAATTGGGGGAAGCCTTGACTATTAATCTTGATTTTCTATAATGTCTTACAGAAAAGTGAGATTCTTAGGCTGGCATGAGACAAATCAAGTGAAACTACTATGAAAGGATGTTGAATTCACTTCCCTCCATTTTCTGGTTATTACCTTCTCACTTCCAGAGTAGATATTTTTAGAACATGCGTATTTGAGGGGAAAGGGACACCAGACACACTTTTAATCTGTAAAAAGGAACAAATGGGGTAAACAAGGTAAAGTTTTAAATGTTTAGCCATTTCTGAGCCTAAATATACTCTTGGGAGTTTAATTCTAGGTCTATTAGAACCTGAATGGAAAGCATTGTCCTGGCACTAATCAAGGCCTGTGAGGTTTAAACTATTGCCCTATCCACTCTACCTCTGTTGTACAAAAAAACTTCACAAGAAGCCTGGGCAAGATTCAACAGCATAGTGGTTTTGTATTCCAGGTCACTCCCCCACAACACTTTAACCATAAGCAATGCAGTGGCAATATAAACTTTGTAGCCTTTCCAATAAAGGTTTATAAAACAGTTGTTAAGTGCAGTCTTTCTTTTAGATCTTCTACCCAGGTTTTTTGACTAGAGCAAAGAAAACCATTTGGAATTGGGTGGAAGCTGCTGTTAGAGGCGCTCCGGCTCTGATTGCTCTGCTTCATGGTGCGCTTACCTCAGTAAGTATGTATATATAGCATCACCGGAGAAGTCTGTCATCGATTTAGTAAGATAATTTATATACCAGAAATGTCACAATGAGAAGCGTGTCAGCATGAATCACATTAAGGTGTACGTTAAAAATTTCCAATTAAAAAAAAGGTAATTTATATACCATAAAAGTTACCGTTAAAGAAAAAAGTACTATGGAATGCAGGCCCGGTGGCGTGTGTCTATAATCTCAGCACTTGGGAGGCTGAGGTAGGAGGATCAATATGATGTGAGTTCCAAGCCAGTCTGGTCTCCACTGTGAGACCCTGTCTCAGGAAGGAGAAAAAAATTCAGTGGCTTTCCATATATTCAGGTTTCTGTGACCATCACCACTATGTTAATTTCAAAACAATTGCATCATTCCAGAAAAGAAACCTTAGATCCATTAGTTAATCACTCCCCATTCCATTTTCCCCTCAGCCCTTCACACAATCACTAATGACTGATTCTAAGCATTTGCCTATTGTGGACGTTTTGTATAAATGAGATCAATAATGTGTGTGGCCTTTTATGGTGCCTTCATTTAGCATAGTATATTTGAGCTTTATCTTTGTTGTTAGGTGCCATCCAGTCGGTGTCCAACTCATAGCAACTCTATGTACAACAGAGAAAACACTACCGTCAGTGCTTCTGTGCTGTTCATAGGGTTTTCAATGGCTGATTGTTATGGGAGAGTGGGCTGCCAGGTCCTTCTCCCAAGCCTACAGCACCTGGTGTTCCCAGGCGGTCTCCCATCCAAGTACTAACCAGGCCTGACCCTGCTTAGCTTCTGAGATCTGATGGGATCGGATGCCACAGTGATAATGGCTGCAGACTTTGTAGCATGTATAAATATTTTGTTACCAGATAATGACTTCATTGTTGTAGCTACACAATGTAATCAGAAAAGTGTTTACACTTTAAAAAAATAATTACATTGCCATTAATCCCTCTGAAACTATTCTCCCTTATCGGTGTTGCTACTTTCTGAGGCAATTCTGTAAGTGATCTGTGTGTCTTTAGTTGTGCTATTGTGGCTGTCTCGATGTCCTGAATCAGTTCAAAATGTTTACCTTTCATGATCATCTTGACTTGGGGGAAGAGCCAGAAGTCACAAGTTGCCAGATCCAGTGAATAAGGTGGATCAGGACACCATAATGCTTTTGCTTGACAGACATTGCCATACCAGAAGCTATGTGACATGGAGTGGTTTTGTTGTTGTTGTTGTTTTAAATGTTCACTGTATTTTTTTTATCACACCTCATGTATCGTACAGTTTATCCATTTGTCAGTTGGTGGAAATTGAGGGAGTTTTATTTGAGGGCTGCCAAGAATAATGCTCCTATGAATAATGTGTACGTTTTTATGTGGACATACATGGTTTTAACATAGATACCTAGACGTGGGGTTGGGTCATATGGCAATTATTTATCCTTTTGAGGAACTGGCAAACTTCTACAAAGTGGCTGTACCAATTACAAATCCAGTGATGTAGGAAGGTTCCAATTTTCCCACATCCTTGCCAATACTTAGTTTCTTTGGTTATAGCCATCCTAGTGGGTATGAGCCTGCAGCCGTAGCCCTGTGGCATCTGATCCCATCAGATCTCGGAAGCTAAGCGAGGTCGGGCCTGGTTAGTACTTGGATGGGAGACCGCCTGGGAACACCAGGTGCTGTAGGCTTGGGAGAAGGACCCAGCAGCTCACTCCCAAAAATCAGTCCGCCATTAAAAACCCTATGAATAGCAGAGAAGCACTGACAATAGTGTTACGCCTGTTGTATGTAGGGTCGCTATGAGTCGGACACTGACTTGACAGCATGTAACAACAGTGGGTATGAAGTCTGCAGGCATAGCATCTTACCATCCGATCCCACCTGATCTCAGAAGCTAAACAGAGTTGACCTGGTTAGTCCTTGGAAGGGAGATTACCTGGGAATACCAGGTGCTGTAGGCTTGTGAGAAGGCCTGGCAATCTACTCCCAACATAATCCGCTATTAAAAACCCTATGAATAGCAGAGAAGCACTAAACAATAGTGCCAGGCATGGCACAGTGTTGGGGAGTGTTTCGTTCTATTGTACATATGGTTGCTATGAGTCAGACCTGACTACACTGCACCTAACACCAACAAGTGGTTATACAGTGGTTTTGATTTTCATTTCCCCGGTGACCAATGAATGTTATGCATCTCTTCCTTTGTTGACCATATGTTTTGTCTTTGAAGCAGTGTGTTCCTGATGTCCTCTGTGTTGCAGGATGTACTGGGTTTAGCCAGGTCTACACAGGCTCTTGCCTGTGACAATTCTGATTTTCCTGTTTTTTGATGACTAGCTGGTTTTGAGGAATATTGGTCAAGTGATTTGTAGAGTGTCCCTCTGTTCAAAATTTGATGTTTTTCTCATAAATAGACTTGTGTAAAGGTCTCTAACAATACCAGTTGCATGAATGAATCATAGAGTTCCAGTGAAACTCTAGCACCCACTTGCTGTCTGTTATGAACTTTGTACAGGGACATCAGCAAAAGTTGTGTCTAGCAGCAATTGCTCAAATGAGTCAGTATAGTTATTTCAATCAAACGCTGAGGAACCTGCCTGCCACCCTCGCCATCCGGTATCTTGATACCCAGAACCCATCCCAGGAAGGATGATGTTGGATCTGCCCTGTGTACCCCAAGAGTCTAGAAATGTCCATTGCAGTGGCTCTGACACAGGATTTATGCTTTGAATGCTTCACTTCTTGCTATCAAAGATTCAGCGATTGTCAGGCTCTGGTCTAACTGAGGCTGCAGCGCTCAGATGGTTCCAAGACTTCAAGGATAGAGGAGCCGTGTTCCACTAGCTGCTTAACCACCATCCCTTTAGAAACACTCTGACCCTGTCCTTTGGAATGGTGTCCATCTCAAAGATGTCTACAGAGTTTCCTTAGCTCCCTCATAACTTACAGGGGATGACCGGTTACATTTGCTCAAGACAGGGTTCCTCAAAGTAATATTTATTTGGTCAGCAGGAAATCATTAGAATGCCTTTGCCAATGTTACACATTTTTATCTGACCAAGACATTGTAAGGCATGAGTATGACATGGGCGATTAGCATCCTGTTGACATTGCTTAGCACATCCTTACATCTAAGGCATTTTATGAGTTCATTAACTTAAAAGCAGATCACTTTGTAATGCACACCTGGAGACTGAGTAATCCATAATTTGTACCATTAAAAGTTCCAGGATCTCGACTCATGGACAGTCGTGGGTCGAGAGATCTGCCTAATTAGAGTGGACCAGGCGTGGTGGTGCCTGCCTGTGATCTCAGCACTTGGGAGGAGGAGGCAGAAAGATTGTGAGTTTGGGGATAGCCTGGGCTACATAATGAGACCCTGTCTCAAAACAAAAACAAAGCCGGTGCTATGGCACATCCCTACAATCCCAGCAACTCAGGAGGCACAGGGAGGAGGACTGTGAGTTTGAGGCCAGATCCACAGAGAGAAAAATCTCTTAGTTCTATGCCACAGCCTGGATCCTTGGCCAGGCACATCATCCCATCCCCTTGGTTGACTTGAAGAGGCCAGAAAGGGCAGGTTGTGCCAGGAGACTTTAGAGTTTATAATGAATGTTGGGGTTTTTTTGTTTTGTTTGTTTTTCACATTTATTCAATTCCTTCTTTTTGGCAACTATTCTGGTTTTCCTTTAAAGCCAGGGGTGAGCAAACCATAGCTGATGGACAAAACCCAGCCTACCACCTGTTTTCGTGAATGAAATTTTATTGGAATATAGCCATGCTCATTCTTTCACTTTTTAAACATTTATTTATTTCTACATTTATTTTATAGTGCTAGGGATGAACCCAGGCAGGCCTGGCACATGCCAGGGTGGAGCATACCTCCAACCCCCTTTTGTTGTTGTTTTTGGGTGCCATTGAGTTGTATCCAGCTCATAGTGACCCCCATAGGGTTTTCAAAGGCTGATTGTTTCGGGATTGCCTCGGAAGTGGATTGCCACATCCTTCTCCCACTTTTGTGGTGCTGGGTATCAAACCTGGGACCTCAGAGACTGTAGAGCGGTGCTCTGCCAAATGAGCTAAATCCCAGCCCCAGGCTGCCCCCCCCCTTTTTTTTTCCCGGTACTGGGGGTTGAACCCAGGGCCTCGCGCCTGCATGCTTTGCAAGTGCTGGACCACTGAGCTGCACCCCCAGCCCTTTTTTTTTTCCTACTTTTTGAGACAGAGTCTCACTAAGTTATGCAGACTGCCTCTGGTCTTGAACTTGCGATCCTCCCGCCTCCGCCTCCCCAGCCACTGGGATTACAGGTGTGCACCACCGTGCCTGGTGCTCCCCAGGCCCCTTTTAACAATTGTTTAATGCTCCCCTCATGCTGCCAAAGCAGAGCTAATCTGGTGCAACGGAGACTGTGAGTCAGCTGTCAGTGTGACAAAATACCAGAGAAAGTCAAGCTAAAAGGATGAAAGGTTGATTTTGGCGCCTGGTTTCAGAGGCTTCCATCTATGATTGGTTGGGCCTGCGTTAGGGCCCTTTCTTAGCAGGGAGCAGAGAGAGGAGGGCCAGGGCCCAGACCGCCTTCAAGGCCCCACCCCAGGGACCTAAATCCCCCTCACCAGGCCCCACCTCTGAGAGTTCCACCATCTCCCAGCAGCGCCACAGGCTGACGACCAAGCCTTCCACAGGGTGCTGGGGGCCATATGAGATCCAAGCCATCACGCCACATGCTCCAGAAAGCTGACTGTACTTACTCTGAGGGGACAATTGCCCCCTCCTACTCCAAGGGACAACGACCTTACCAAGTCTCCGTTTGGTGAATTAGAACTGTCATTCACCCGCTAACACAGTCCTCTGCTCTGAGTCAGGTTTGCCATCCCTTGTCAACCAGTGGAGGCTGACCCGTCTAAGTGGGCCCAACGCAAATCAACCCTTCTCCTGCGTAGCTTAACTGATGGCTCAGGTCTGTCCCCGTGGACGGGCAAGAGTTCTATTCCTTTGAACGGAAGCCACAATGCATGTTCTGTCAACAGGCTGAAATGTTTGAAAGGGGAGTTTCCCAGCAAATCCCAGGTTGTGGTCTGTAGGGCACTGCCTAGAGAGGCAGTTTGCCCCGGGGCCTATCTAGGCTCCCTTGGAGGACTGAGGCTTGTTCCCCAGGCAGTCACCTTTGCCCTACATCCTGGAACTCAGGGTCTTCGAGCTCCCCAAGATGGCTCTGGCGTCTATTCCCTTGCCTCCGGCCCCTCGACACCGATTGGCTGTTTCCAAACCCCAGAACGGCTCCTGATTGGACCATTCTGGAACCACCCCTGATTGGCTACTTCTACAAAACCAAATTTGAATGCCCCCTCTGATTGGATGAAACCTGTATGAGGTAACTGCCTCTGATTGGTCCCCAGCAAGCCCCAGAAGAGTATATAAGGGCGGTACATGGAGCAGTCTGGGTTCATTTCATCGACCGGGACAGACAAGGAAGAGATAAAGAGCTGTTAGAGCAGAGCACTGGGAGTCTTCACTGGGAAGAAAGAAGCAAGGAGCTGCCGTGGGCAGAAGCCTCTGCGCCTGCCTTTCTCCAGGCTTCTCAGAGCAGCCGTGGGCATAAGCCTCCTTTCCGGGCAGCGCTGCTCCTGAGTGCCCAGCTCCCCCTCACCAGAAGATGGGTCTTTGGCTGCTGGTTCCTGCTCACGGCCGGAATGAGTCCAGCAACAGGGTGACGCCCCACACCTGGCACCCGAACAGGGACTCTCGGAGACGACAAGGGACTTTCGTCGGCTTCGCCCGGACCTGTTACTGGTCACCGGAGTGGTGAGAGCCTCCTTGTCTGTCCGTTGTCCTATGTCCGTCCTGTTTTGTCGTTTGTCTTCTCAAGTCTGTCCCGTGTGACTCGTTAGCAAAACCTCCCCCCCTCACAGCAATAAAGCCCACCTTCTGTGTCTCTCCCTCCCTCAAGCAGGCTTTAACAGGGCTGTCGAGTGCGTCCCCTAGCGTCCATGTCTTGTGTGTGGATTGTTCCGGGTGGGGGAAAAGTAACTAATGGGGTTTTTGTTAAACATATTTGTCTTTCTCCTTTATTTTGTATAGCGCGCGCGCTTAACTCACTCATGGGTTGGGACCCCCATACGTTGGTACCCAACAGGCTGTGGAACCCTATTTGATGGCCACAGGGTCGGGACTCCCAGTATGTCGGGCCCTGACTGGGACGGTTAGGATTCCTACGGGACCCAACTTGATGAGACTCCTAAAGGGGCCCATCCTGGTCACTGGCTTCATGCCCTGGACACTTGGCTTAGAGCCCTAACCATTTAGTCAGTCAGGAAATAGGCAGCAGGCACGGCTTTTGGTTAACGAATTCAGCTTAGCGGCAATAGGGTTTGTTCAAACCTCGAGGAGCCTCCTCTCAGAGGGCTCCAGGGAGGTTCAGGAGATCCCCCTCAGAGGGCTCTGGGGGTGTAAGAGCTGCCTCTCCGGAGGACTCTGGGAGGGAAGATTTGATTGGGACTCCTCCAGGAAGCCACACGTGGAGCTTGGGACAGTCTCTCCACTGACCTCCCAGCTTCACTTTTCACAGAAGCACATGGTTAATTCAGGACCCCTTTTCCAAGGACCGAGCCTGTTGAGAGGCCAATTGACTTGGGTTTGAGGGACCCCCCCACACACACTCAGGACCCAAATAGGCTTAAAAATGGGGAACAAACAGGCTGTGCCAATAGACAGTCAGGTGCAGTGCATCCGTACTCGGTTAGAGGCAAACGGCATCATTGTCTCTGAGGTGAAAGCCTGCAGGTTTTGGGGCAGAGTAAAGAAACTGGCACCATGGGTGGCCAAGAAGGACCTCTCTGACCCTGCCGTTTGGCGGCAGGTCGAAATTCAAACCAGAATGACTCTGGCAGGGGTAAAAGGCAACTTTTCGGAAGCCTTTATCCAAAGGCTGGCAGCACTGAGGCAAAAAGAAGAAAAAGTAACTGGGAAACAGGAGCAGAAGGGGCCCCAGAGGCCATCCCAGGGAGAAGGATTTAATTCAAAAAGGGATGGCAGGAATAAGCCACCCCTGGAAATTAGCCCCGTGGGGGAGGGGCTCCCCCCAAATCCCCTCCCAGACAGGAACCCCCTCCAGAAGTGTGCCCAGGGGCAGGCTATATCCCAACCTTAGCTTCCTCCCTTCCTACCCAGGAATGGGACCCCCTATACCCCTAGGTGTAGGCCAATGGGCAGGAGGCCCAAATGAGGCCAGGGACAGATGTCAGGCCTATCCTGTGAATCTAGTGCCTACCCCTGAAAGACCCCAAATGTATCCTCATGAAAGCAAGGATTTAAAAGAGCTTAGGACAGCAATAAAGGAGGATGGACCCCATTTGCCCTGGACTAGGACCCTTTTAGAGGCCCTAAGCCTAAAAATCAACACCCCTCAGGACTGGAAAGACATCACCAGGGCAGTCCTTTCTGGGCCCGCATTCATCCAATGGGGGACCTATTATAAGGACGAGTGTGAGCAGCAGGCCAACCGGAATGCGCTCAATGGGGTCGCAATCGGATTGGACTGTCTGCTTGGAGAGGGCCCCAATTACTCCACAGTGGCCCTCCAATCAATGGCCCTGGCACAAAGCTTCGATCAGATCCGGCTATGTGCCCTGAGGCTCCCCCATAAGGGGACCACCCCAAACCTAGCCTCCCTCCAACAGCGGGCCAGTGAGCCCTTCCCAGACTTCATAGACCAGGTATCCAAGGGCCTAGAGCAAAGGATGCTTGGGATTGAGGAGGAGGCCAAAAAACAGCTATTAAAGGGCTTGATACGGGGTGGCATGATGGGAGGAGGACCTGGCAACCCACTCCCCAAAATCAACCCGCCATTGAAATTCCTATGAACAGCAGTGAAGCACGGACAATAGTGTTTCGCCTGTTGTACACAGGGTTGCTATGAGTCAGACACCGACTAGACAGCACCTAACAACAATCTGAGAAATCCCCAGGCACAGTGGCTCATGCCTGTATCCAAAGCAACTCAGGAGGCGGAGGCAGGAAGATTGCAGGTGCAAGGCCAGAGACAGGTTGTGTAACTTGGGGGAGGGCTGAGGGTGCACCTCAGAGGCAGAACACTTGAAAAGTATGCATGAGGCCCTAGGTTTAGCCCCACCAGTACAAAACAACAATACGAAACAAAACAAAATAAACCCCTGAGAAATCAGCTAGGGAAATAGCTCAGTGGGAAAGCACTTGCCCAGCATGTGCGAGCGCCTGGGTTCAATCTTCAGCTTCCTTGACCCCTAAAAATCCAAGAACTCAGATAGCCAAGCCACAGAATGGCAGGGAAGTAGCTGGGGGCTTTGAAAGCACCTCAAAAGTTCCAGGCAAAATGCAGGAAGGCCTTTGGGCTGTGGACTCTGATCTGTGAATGGTACTTTGGGTGCCTCCTGAAGACCCCGTTCCACCAGGAAACAAAATCTGTGTTTGTCTTTGGGGTTTGAGGTGGTTTTTGTTGTTTGGTTTGTTTTTTTCTCCTTCAGTACTGGGGGTTTGAACTCAGGGCCTCACACGTGCTTTGCAAGAGCTCTAGCACTGAGCTGAACCCCAGGCCATTTTTCACTCTTTACTTTGAGTCAGAGTCTCTCTGAGTTGTGTGGGCTGTGTCTGGCCTGAAATTCGCAATCCCCTTGCCTCCACCTCCCAAATCGCTGGGATTATGGGCACAGCCACTGTGCCTGGCTGAGTTTCATGTTTTTAAATGTTATTTTAGCCTCTGGAGAATTAGACTCTAGTTTTTTGTTGTTGTTTTGTTTTTTGTTTTGTTGCACTTGGGGGTTGGATCCAGGAGCGCACGCATACTTTTCAAATGCTCTATCACTGCACTGCACCTCCAGCCCGTTTTTTATTTTTCATCTTGAGATAGGATCTCACTGAATTAATTACACAGGCTGCTCTGGCCTCAAACCTATGATCCTCCTACCTCTGCCTTGCAAATTGCTTGGGATTACAGACGTACACTACCGTGCCTGGCCTTACTCTGTTTTGAGTGACATAACTCATCTAAGAGTGAGACAGGCCCCTTATTTGGGGGGAAGAGAGAAAATTCCCAGGAGATGGAAAAGGTTAGTGTGATCAGACAACACTTCGGTTGTCACGCCTGCCCTGTCTGTGGAGATTGTAATTGCTACTTCCAGCTGATATCGTATCTCAGGTGACTTCTCAGGGCAGTTGATAAAGATGTGTTCTTCTGGATTAACAGCTGCATAGGATTCCTTTGAAGAGAGAAAATTCCTTACTGATGAACAGGGAGAACCCCACCCACCACAAACACACACATCCTTTTTGCTGTGGGCAACGATGCTACCAGCAACATCCTTGCACGTAATCTTTCACACATGGAAAATGTTCTAGAATAAATTCCTAGAGGTAGAATTTCTAGATCAAGGCACATATATATCCCCCCCAGGAAGTCTGTTGAATTATAATCTATAGACAATTAAATGCACAATTAACTTGGAGGATGCGTCCACAGATTTTGACAAATGAACACATCAGTGTCACCAACAGACCTACAAAGATGGGAAGCAGGAGAATTTTGCTCCAGGTCATGATGGAGATGCCTGACTAACTTAAATAACTAAAAACTTGGAAAAAGCACATGAAACCACAGCATTCAGACATTATTCACCAGGCAGCATGAGAGTACTCCTGGAAAGATGAGAAACTAACAAGGTGAGCCCAAAGGACCAACTGAGAACAGGGCCTGGGGACCAGGCACCAGGAGAGGAACCCCAAAGACTCTGCTTATGCCAGGCTTTTATGGACATAGCTTTGTTCTGAGTAAATACCCAGCTAGGGGTGCAATTGCTAGGTCTTAGGGCAGATGTTTGACTAACCAGTATTCCAAAATAATTGCATTACTTTTTATTCCCACCACTAAGAGTTTGATGGGAGAAGGACCTGGCAGCCCAATCCTAAAAAATAATCTGCCATTGAAAATCCTATGAATAGCAGAGAAGCACTGAATAGTGCTTCGTCTGTTACCCAGGGTCACTATGAGTCAAATACCAACTTGACAGCACCTAACAACAAGAGTTTGGTAATTCAAGTTGGTAGAGTGCTGCTTTGCGCTCCCTGAGCAATCGCCAGCACTGCAAACACGGGAGAAGGATGTGGCAGCCCACTCCAGAAACAATCCCGAAACAATCAGCCATTGAAAACCCTAGGAATAGAAGAGTAGCCTAGACATAGTGCCAGGCATGGCACAATGTCAGGTAGTGTTTTGTTCTTTTGTACGTAGGATCGCTATGAGTCGGACCTGAGCTGACGGCACCTAATGACAATAACAACAAGAGTTTGCTTGCTTCAGACCCTCAACATTTAGCATCACCAGCCTTTCTCATTTCAGTCATTCCAGTGGTACCTCAGAGCTTTTAAATTGTGATCCTTTCAATGACTGATGACATTGGGCATGTTCCCATGGTTATTACATATCCTTTTTTTGCGAGGTGTCTGTTGATGTCTTGCCTCCATTTTTAAAATTGAGTTCTTTATCTTGTCATTGAGTGTGGAAGATCTTTTTATATTCTGGGTATAAGTCCTTTATCAGATTTGTGTTCTGCAGCTTATATTTTCATTTTCTTTTTATATTCTGGATATAAGTCCTTTATCAGATTTGTGTTCTGCAGCTAGTATTTTTATTTTCTTCATGCCCACTAAAATTCAGAAATATTTACACCTGGGATAAATTATGAGTTCCAGGCCAGCCTGATCTACACAGTGAAACACTATCTCAATAATAATAATAATAAAACACAAAATCTAAATTTTCTTTTTTGAAGACAAAATCTTGCTATGTAACGCAGGCTGGTCTCAAAGTCACAATCCTCTTGCCTCAGGCTCTTTTTTTTTTTTTTTTTTTTTGCAGTACTGGGGGTTGAACCCAGGGCCTCACACTTGCATGCTTTGCAAGTGCTGGACCACTGAGCTACAACCCTAACCTTTTTTTTTTTTTTACTTTTTTGAGACAGCTAAGTTATGCAGACTGCCTCTGATCTTGAACTTGTGATCCTCCTGCTTCCACCTCCCAAGTCACTGGGATTATAGGCGTGCGCCACCGTGCCCGGCTTGCCTCAGGCTCTTGAATGCTGGAATTACAGACATGTGCCACCATGCCTAGCTAGAAATTTTTAATTTTGATGAAGTCCAATTTATCCATTTTTCTTTAATGATCTTTGCCTTGTTAGCCTAAGAAATATTTGTTGTTGTTTTTGTTGGGTGCCATCAAGTCAGTGTCTGACTCATAGCAACCCTATGTACACAGGCGAAACAGTATTGTTAGTGCTTCTCTGGTATTTGTAGGGTTTTCAATGGCGGATTGTTTTTTGGGAGTGGGTTGCCAGGTCTGTCTCCCAAGCCTACAGCACCTGGTGTTCCCAGGCAGTCTCCCATTCAAGTACTAACCAGGCCTGACCCTGCTTAGCTTCCGAGATCTGATGGGATCAGAGATTAAAGTGGTACGGCTGCAGGCAAGAAATACTTACCTATCTCAAAGTTTCAAAGAAATTCTCTTATGTTTTCTTCTAGAGGTTTTATAATTTTTACTTTTTTGGCTGAATGCAGGGCCTCACACATGCTAAGACATGTGCTCCACCGCTGAGCTGCACCCTCAGCCCATTTTTTATTTTTTGAGACAGGGTCTTTCTAAGCTACACGGGCTGCTTCTGGCTTTGAACCTGCAATCCTCCTGCCTCAGCCACCTGAGTTGCTGGGATTATAGGCATGTGCAATGACACCTGGGTAGCTCTTCAATTTAGGTCTGTAATCTAAAATTTCGTGTTCCTGAGCATTCAGCCTTGAGGCTCATTATGATAGGCAGGTGTTAAGAAACTCTGCTTTCTCACTGCATTACTTTGGTGCTTATCAAAAATTATTTTGTCAATACAAATGTCAAAGATGTGTGTGCACACATGTGCACATGTATGGTCATGCGAAAATGGTAAACGTAGGAGTCTATTTGTAGACTGGGCTGGGGTTTAGCTCAGTTGGTGGAGGGTTGCTCTGCACTCTCTAAGGACCCAGCTTCGATCCCCAGCACCACAAAAATGGGAGAAGAACCTGGCAATCCACTCCCAAAGCAATCCTGAAACAATCAGCCATTGAAAACCCTATGAGGGTTGCTATGAGTCAGACCCTACTCAATGGCACCTACCAACAACAATTTGTAGACTGTATTCTGTTCCATTGTCTGCCCGCCCTTCCATGTGTGTAGACTCTTTTGATTACTGTAATTTCAGTGTAGGTGAATATGATTTAATGCTGGTAGTGCCCAAATGCTCCTTCACGTTCCCCTACCAACACTGGTCAGCATGGGTTTCCTTGTTTCTGCCACCTCCCCATCACTCAACACTGTGCCCGGCACACGGCTGCTCAGCCAGTGTTTGCTGAATGCATAACGTGGCTCCAGCATAGCTAAGGTTGCCAATTCTTCCTACGTGTCCTCCTGTGTGAGCTTTCTTTCACCATAACAAAACACCTGAGATGATCAACTTACAAAGATGAAGGGTTTATTCTGGCTCAAGGTTCTGGAGATTCTAGCCTACAATCCACTGGCCCTGTTGATTCTAGGTCCGTGGCAAGGCAGAGCAAAACCAACTGCCTCACAGCCAGGATGGAAAAGGAGAGAGCTGAGGGGGCCAGGGTCCCACAAGCCCTTTCCAAAAACCTGAAGACCCCCCACTTTGCCCCACTCTATCACCTCCCACAGCACTGTCCTGGGCCAAGCCTTTAATATGTGGGCCTTTAGGGGAACTTTTAGGTCTGAGCTACAGCTCCTAATGACAATAATGAAGGTGAGGGGTTAGACAAACTTCAGGCAAATGTTTCTGACAGCCTGAAAGACTGTGTCATCAGGACTGTTGTTGGGTACCATCGAGTGGGATCCAACTCATAGCAACCCTAAGTACAGCAAGACGAAACTACCCAACACTGTGCCATGCACATAATCTTTTTATGTTTGAGCCCATTGTTGCAGCCACTGTCTCTTCTCATTTTGAGTTGTGCCACGTCAGCAAAAGGAGGTCCCAGGGGCTTTACTCCATTCTTGTCGTTATGGTTGACTCTACTATGAGGAGGCAACTCTTCCCCAGTCGTTTTTTTTTTTTTTTTGGGTGGTACTGGGTTTGAACCCAGGGCCTCATGCCTGCATGCTCTGCAAGTGCTGAACCACTGACCTGCAGCCCCAGCCCAACTTTTTTTTTTTTTTTTTTTTTTTTTTTGCTTTTTTAAGACAGGGTCTCACTAAATTACACAGACTGCCTCTGGTCTTGAATTTGTAATCCTCCTACCTCCGCCTCCACCTCCCAAGCCACTGGGATGACAGGCTTGTGCCACCGTGCCCGGCTCCCCAGTCATTTCTTGAATGCTCTTCAGCCTGGGGCGTTGGGGGCTCATTTTCTGGCACGATATCTGACAGTGCTTCTCTGCCATTCATAGGGTTTTTAATGGCTAATTGTTCCAGGAGTGGATTGCCAGGTCCTTCTCCCTAGTCTTAGTCTGGAAACTCAGCAAAAACCTGTTCATCTTGGGTGGCCCTTCTGGCATCTGAAATACCAGTGGCATAGCTTTCAGCATCACAGCAACATACAAGACCCCACAGCATGATAAGCTGAGAGACTCGTGAGGGAGCTGCATAAGGTAGGTATTGTTATCCTTGCTCACATGTGGGGAAACTAAGTTTGCAAAGGATAAGTAACATGCTCAAAGTAAGTGGCTCTAGGCAACTATGTTTTGGTACCCAGTGTGTAATGGTATTGGCTCAAAAGATCAGTGACATTTTATTTCCATGTTTTTGTGTTTTGGTTTAATTTGATTTGGTTGGTTGGTTTTGGTTTTTTCAGACAAGGTCTCACTATGTAGGCCAGGCCGGCATGGAACTCACTATGCAGCCCAGGCTGGCTTCAGTCTTGCGATCCTCCTGCCTCAGGCTCTCAGTACTGCGATTACATATGGGTGCCGCCATGTCCAACTTTCCTTTAATGCTTCAACTTAGAAATGACAATCGGAGGCTCACCATAACCGCAGGGGGACAAAGGCTAGCAAGGGTCTTTTGGGCCTTCCGGGAATGACTCAGATCCAAATCAGATCCCACCTCTAGGCCTCTTGAGGACAGTGACCACACTAGCTTCCGACTCCCCATTCCTCGAAGTCTGTGGCTCACACCAGGTCCTATGGACCTTTTGCTGAAGGCAAACTCTATGCTCGAAATAATCTGGAATAGCAACTGCTGCCTCCAGTCTGTGTAACCGGACTCACTGTGCAATAACCTACACCAGGTTACTCTCTGGACAAGGAGGTCTGCGTGATCCACGTGGGGGCGTGGGGAGGGAGGACAGAGCATCTCCAAGCAACAACGACCCTCTTCTCTCCCTCAACCCACCGTCTTCCAGGCCCTCTCCAGAAAGGCCCGGTGACAAATGGAGTTTGTTGGTGCGGCATGCCCAATCCTTTCTGTGGGGACCTCTTCCTCCCTTCATTGTTGTAGCTTTGACAGGGCCGGTGACTCTAAGACCCTTTCCCACCTCCTCATCTGTGCACAGAGAGTAGCTGAGCGTCGGGCATGAGGACCAGTGTGCCAGTCAGTGCGTCCTTAGGACCTGCCAGTGTGTCTCTGGGCCAGGTGGCCTTCACATTTAACAGGGCGGCCAGCAGAAGGGAAGGCGGCTTCCCGGCCCGTTACACAGGGCAACACATCTCTCTCTTCTGCTGAAGCTATACTGACTGGGTTCTAACAGTTCCAGGTAAGAGAGTTCTAACTTTGTGCTCCAAATTTTCTTTAAGAAAGATAGAAAGCTTAGTTTTGAGGGGAGGTTGAATTTGAAAACCACACATCAAAACCCCTGTGGGACCTCACGCCTGTAATGCCACCACTTTGAGGCTGCAGGAGGATCGGGAGTTCGAGGCCACCTTGGCCTACACATCGAGATCCCGTGTCGAAAGAAAACAAAAAACAAGCAAAACAAACAGTGATGTGGATATGAGAAACCTGGGGGAAAAGACTGGAAAAATCTGTGCAGACAACTCCCCGGGGCCCACAAGCTGCTCGGGCTCCTCCACCCACCACCTCCTCCCCTGGGAAGACACTGCCAAGTCTCATCTCACTTCCTCTCGAAGGCCAAGATCTATGCTCATTTTGTTGTTGTTGTTGTCGTTGCCATTGAGTCAGTATCTGACTCACAGTGACCCTCATAGAGTTTTCAATGGCTGTTTTGGGATTACCTTGGGAGTGGATTGCCATGTCCTTCTCCCATTTTTGCAGTGCTGGGAATTGAACTCAGGACCTCAGAGACTGCAGTGCAGAGCTCTACCAGCTGAGCTAAATTCTAGCCCCTTACAGTAACCCTATGTATAACAAAATGAAACACTGCCCGGCACTGTGCCATGCCTGGCACTACGTCAGTGCTTCTTTGCTATGCATAGGGTTTTCAATGGCTGACTGTTTCGGGATTGCCTTGGGAGTGGATTGCCAGGTCCTTCTCCCATTTTTGCAGTGCTGGGAATTGAACTTGGGACCTCAGAGAGTACAGAGTGGCGCTCTACCAACTGAGCTAAATCCCAGCCCTATGTTCATTTTACCATCACCTCATTTTAAAGGATCCATGGTTTCTCCACGTCAAGTGGAAAACATGGGAGAGCAGCTCTCCCTGAGCGGAACCCTGAGAGGGAGCGGACGCTGGGGAGTGGTGACCAGAGTCTGCGGTGTCCCTGTGCTGGGGGCAACATTACAAGGACAAAGACGTAAGAACAATGGTGTCCATTCAGCTTCTAGATTGACACGACAAGAGTTAAACGCAGCCACCATTTTGGTCATTGATTTTATTGTTTAGGCATTTCCAGCAGCGCTGTCATCAAGTACTTTTGTCAAGAGAACTAAGACTGGAGAACAGGCAAGGACAAGTCTGTGGCCAACATTCCCGAAAACTCCACACACCAGGATGGAAACGGCCAGCCTGGCTTCCAGGTGCGGCGAGGGACCGGCTGAGGCCCAGGCCGGCTCGAGCTTCCCCAGCATCCCCTGTACATAGATCTGGGGAACAACAGAAACTGCAAAGGTGTCAACTGACAGTGTGACCCTGAGTGACAGGCAGTTGCCTTGGGCGGTGCTGGAACAGGACCCGCATGCGAATCACACCCACAGGTAATCCAATCTGTCCTGGTCCAGATGCTCCTGCCTGCAGTGACCCTCCTACACTAGCTGATCTTATTACCCTTTTGTTTTGAAAAAAAAACCAAGTGCATAACAGCGTCTTTTAAAAAAATCATGTAAAGGTTGCAAAGTTTGGGGGGTTATTTGTAATCTGAAGAGACTTATAAAAACTACCGGGCTTGTTAACACTATAAATACCCCTCCTCCCCCCATGAAAAAAGCAGTTGTTACAAAAATATAAAAAATATACTGGCTTCTACTATTTAACTTTTCCACCAGGAATCTCGAGACTCTGGGAACACTGGGTTTATGCCATCCAGGAAGCACAAGTGCAACCCTTTCAAATTTTAAAGGAAGGAAAAGTTCTGGAACATTCCCTCTCGTTACTTGAGACTGGGGCTGCTTTCTTCACAGAGACCATACCACGAGTGAGTAATGACGCCTTGCCGTTTTCTCGCGCCTTCCCTGCGTGAGCCCAGGGCGGACGTCCGCCAGGAACTGGGTCTCACTCCTCAGCCCCTTCCCACCTCTCTCCAGCTCCTTTGGCTCCACTCTGGGCCTTGCTGGGTCCCCAGGCTTCTCGGCTGGCCTGGCTGCCTTCCCTGCTTGCTGGAGAAGGCAGAGGGAAAGCGGGCTGGGGGGCGGCAGTCCTCAGCCTGCTGCTGCCCGAAGCACCTGCTTCCTCAGAGTGCAGCCGGCCCCACCCAGGGGCACCGATGCCGAGGAAGCTGTGCACGTGGCCGGAGCTACCCTGTGGCCCGGAGGGGAGGCCGAGGCTGCAGATCAGCTGCAGAGCCAAGACGGGGGCAAGAGTGAACAGGAAGGCAAGACGCTCTGCGCCGAGCACATGCATTCCCCAAGGCAGCTGGGCTCCAGGCACTTAGCAGTTAACAGCTACGAGCGAGCAGACCGGATTCAGTTTGCAACAATTGAAAGAACTACAGGGGCTTGATTCCTGGTCACTCAGGTCCCTCAGGTCCCCTGGACTGAGGGCAGCAGCCCTTCCTTGGGGCCGCCAGCAGGGGACGGCATGAGTCAAGGCTCAGCCAAGCCCCTGGGAGAAAACCCTCGCTGGGTAACGGGGTGGCTGCATAGGTCACTGGGCAGGGGCCAAACTCCGAAGTGCGCCTCACGTCCCTCACGTCCGGGATGCAGAGCACGTTCATGAGGGTCGTCCACCCCCCAAACCTGTGTCCTCACTATCTGCTGCACTGTCCCCAGGTGGAGATTGGTTTGACCTGGAGCCCGGCCCATACCCAGGCCTCCCTGAAGGATCTCCCACCTTGGCCATCCCCCAGTGCCCACCACAACCCCGCCTGGCAGCCTGCGCCCCCCCATCTTCCTGTCTTGAGGTGGGTGGCCTGCCTCCAGCCAGAGCCCCGGGCCATCTGGAGCCCCACTGGGCCCCCAGCTCTACTGTTTGAAGGGCTACGCTTTGACACCACATGGTTTTATTTCACGCTGGTATGTTCTGGGTCCCCAGGCCTCACTATGGCCGAGGCACACATTTTCCCAACACCCGTTTCTCCAGATCTGCAGCCTCTCACCCAACACGCCCTGGCTGTTTAAAACCCCAAAGAACCTTCGTGAAGCGGCAGCAGGCAGCTTGGAGAACGCCGGCCACATCGGCTGAGCCCTTCCCCTCTACTTTGGTTGCGTCAGAAAAACAGGGCCCGCGAGACACCGAGGATTCACGTTTGCTCAGAAGCGCTCCCGACATCAAGGCACAAAGAAAGAAGTCTCCTGGGCAAAATGGCCATACACACAACCAGGGACCTCCGTGAGGCCTGAGGCAGTCCAAGGGGAGGCCGGGGCGGGCAGGGCCCGCGGCGTGCTCACGCGTACTTCTCCAGAAACTTCATGTGGAAGTCTTTCACCTGCCGGAGCACCATCTTCAGCTTCTCCACGGGGGGCAGAATGGTCATCCTGGGAGAGAGACCGGGGTCAGGCCAGCGGTGCCGGGGACTCAGGATGGACCCAGCGGACGAGAAGAGCCACTTGGTGGGGGGGGGCAGGCACCTCACTCGCTTGGATGGCTCAAACCCCCGAAGTGCCTACCACTTGTTAGACTGTTTTCTCCCTCATTCATTCATTCATTCATTTATTCATTCGAGATGGGGCCATGAACCCCTGGGCTCAAGCAGTCCTCCTGCCTCAGTCTCCTGCATAGCTGGGACCACAGGTGTGTGTTACCTCACCCAGCTGATGCATTTATTTTTTCCCCAGGTGATACCTGGAAACGGCAATACGTCGTCATAGCAACCAGGCTGAGACAGACACCTGTCCCCACAGAAAGCCTGCACATCATTTTTTTTTTTTTCCTTTTTTTTTTTTTTTTTTGCGGTACTGGGGGTTGAACCCATGGCCTCACGCCTGCATGCTTTGCAAGTGCTGGACCACTGAGCTGCACCGTCAGCCCATTTTTTCACTTTTTTGAGACAGGGTCTTGCTAAGTTATGCAGACTGCCTCTGGTCTCAAACTTGCGATCCTCCTGCCTCCGCCTCCCGAGCCGCTGGGATTACAGGCGTGCACATCTTGACCAATGTACAGAACTTCGGGGAGCCTGACTCCTCTTTCCAACAGACAGAAGATTTCACTGTTGCCAAAGGACATTCTAGGTCTCCAGCCCTCAGCTTCTGACCGTGCGACCCTGCAAGCACAACTCCCTCCCGGGCTCTGCCTAGCAGCTATGGTGAACCAGCATCCCCAGCCTGTCCCCCCACAGGCTTCCGACCCTGGAGGCCGTCCCGATGACACCTGTCCACCTGGGTGCTGGGGATGGAACCCAGGGCCTCACACTCAGCACTCGCTCTACCCTGAACGGGCTGAGAATCACAGGGGGAGTCTTGACCACGGGTGGAAAGGCCAGTCAGACATGGCCTGTCCTGCTGGGGAACATGGTCCACAATGGTGACCACACTAAGATTGGGCCCAGGGGACAACGGATCATGACATTTCTTATCTTTAGCATCTGCCACAAGAGACACCTGGGAGCAACCCGTGTGGAGCGGACGTGGTCGGGGGCAGGACGGACCTCGTGGTCCCTCTCTCTGAGCAGTGCACTCTGGGAGGCCATGTGCCCACCCGCAGGGGACTGAGCAGGAGGCGCCACAAAAGGCCTTGAAGAAAGTGGAGCTGATTCCGCCATCAGCAGGCTGTGGGGCCTGGGACGTGGCCGAGGGGCTACGGGGCCCCTACTCTGTGCCAGGCCTCATCTGAGGCACCTGGATGCTGGGCGCTGCTATGTGGGGTTTAAAAGGGACTGGGAAGTAAGGAGCACACTGCTGCGGGCGTTCCCACGGTCATGTGACGGGTCTGGGGGACCTCTTGGAGAGCAGCTCCTCCCAGCTCGACTCTCAGCAGGACACAGCAGGTGAAGCGGGAGGGGTGAGCTCTGCCCTCTGCCTGCGGCCCGGCCTCCTCTGGAAATAGCCGGGCAGCCTGGTGCCACGGGGTGGGCGTGGTACCTGAAGTGGTAGGTGCCTTCCCTCTGCCCGAAGCCGCTGCCGGGCACCACGCAGATCCCCGTCTCCTCCAGGAGCTTCATGCAGTAGAACAGGTCGGGAGCCATGCCGTGGGCCTGCGGGAGGAGCGTGGGGCTTCACCCAGGAAAACCCGCAGCCACGGGCCACCCAACCTAACCACGGGTCATCTTCCCTGTCTTCCCAAGGCAGGGAGGCAGGGCCTCGCCCTTCTCGTCCACCCTCAGCGGCCACTGGCCAAGCCCCATGGTGATGGAACACAAGGTCCCTGGGCTGTGCCAGCGGGGGGCTACTCCAGGCCACCATCAGCAGCGCCATGGTTTGCACAGCCACCACCAGGGGCATGTGGTAAACAGGCTCTTGGGCTGTCACCTGGAGTCTGGCTCCCTGGCCCAGGTGGGGCCGAGTGTCTGCCAGTCCTCAGCAGGCTCTTGGGGGCGAGGATGCCACCCTCAGAAACACTGCTCAGCCTGGGACCCCCAAGGTGGTGTTGGCAGCATCCCGAGAACATGCTGGAAAGGCAGAGGCTCCCTCCTTGCGGAATTAGTGAACCAGAAATGGCATTTTCACAAGACCGCAGGTGATCGCTGTGGGTGTTCAAGTTAGGAAGGACTGCTACAGGCCCGTGGTGGCCAGGCAGGCGCCCAGCGGCTTCGCGGGCATCGGCTCACACCTGGGCCCCTTCCGCAGAGGGGCAGTGTTAACGGGGCCCCGATCGGGTGGGCCTCTGAGCGCCTGCCACTTTTCCACAGTAAACGGCATTGGGGGAGGTCCACAGAGCACAGGGCCAGCACCTCTGCCCCCGCCCCAGCCACCTCCCGAGAAGCTGCCGCAGACCTGAGCCGCCTCCACGGCCTTGGCGGGGATGAAGATCCGGGGAAAGGCGTACATGGCTCCCTGCAGCGGGTTGCAGTGAATGCCCGGGACCTGGTTGAACAGGTCTTCCGCCAGCTTCGCTTTCTTGGCCAGGTTGCCCAGGACGGACTCCTTCTCCTGAGGGGACAGAGACCTCCGGGGTCAGGGTCTGTGGACGAGGCCCGGCCCAGCCACGGGAGGCTGCCACAGCAAGGAACGGACAGACAGACAAGACGGCCGGCGTGTGGATGAGCACCACAAGCCAGGGGGTGGGTGGTGGCCTCCTGCAAGGGCTTCTTCCTGCCCCGCACCCCAGGGTGCACGAATGCCAGGGCATTTCAGCTTGTGCCACGGATTCTATTCGGGCACCAAGATGTCATTCCTGAAAGTGAGAAATCCCAGTCCCCGCCCACCAGTCTCAATGAACTCAGCCCTGGATGGAACATTCTGGAAATACTTCCAGGAGTCATGGGCCCTCCAGAGGGAGACAGGCCCCAACACTCAATGTGGGGGCCCCACTCAGTCCACAGGATGTATGTGGAACACAGACCAGGCAAAGCAGGCCAGCCAGTGCCTGGTTCGGAGCTAAGCAGCATCGCTCAGGACTTTGGCAAGAACTGTGGGGCGGGGGCTGCCCGTGAGCAGAGGACCCAAGCGTGGTGCATCCATGCGACACCAGACTCAGCTGCCAATCCAATGGGACTTCTGCCTGTGCAGCTGGCCATGGGGCTGAACCTCGAGGACACTGTGCTAGACAAGCACAGCCAGTCACACGGGAACAGACACTGCAATTCCCTGCGTGGGGTATCGGAACAGGTGGTTCAGAGACAAAGTGGAACGTTGGTTGCCAGGGGCCTCCAGGGGCTGGGGAATGGGGAGTGGGGCATCATTACTCAGCAGGTAAGAAGTCTCAGCAAGGGTGATGGGAAAGTTCTTGAGACAGATGGTGGCGATGGTTGCATTACAATGTGAATGCCCTTAATGCCACAGAACTGTACATTTAAAAATGGTAAATTTTTTGTTATGTGTATTTTGCCACAGTTTTAAAAAGTGCCAACATGGTGGTTTGTTCCTATAATCCCTTAGGAGGCTGGGGGGGGGACAGATGAAGAATTTGAGGCCAGCCTGGGCTACACAGGGAGACGCTGTCTTAAAAAACCAAAAAAAACCAAAAAAAAAAAAAAAAAAAAAAAAAAAAAAAAAACGGGAGGCAGAGGCAGGAGGATCGCAAGTTCGAGACCAGAGGCAGTCTGCGTAACTCAGCGAGACCCTGTCTCAAAAAGTAAAAAAAAATGGGCTGGGGGTGCAGCTCAGTGGTCCAGCACTTGCAGAGCATGCAGGCTAGAGGCCCTGGGTTCAATTCCCAGTACCGCAAAAAAAAAAAAAAAAGAGAGCAATGTGCAGAGCATTCAAGCTGACTTCTAGGCTACGTATTTAGGGAACATAGTGTGATGATCCCGTATGTACCCACGTACATGATGTGTAATGGCCAAATCAGCGTAGTTGCCATTTCTCTTTATTTGCAGTGCTGGGAACGACCCAGGCCTTGTGCCTGCCAAGTAAGTGCTCTACCTGAGCTGCTCCCCCAGCACTGCCTGCCTTTTTGTGCAGTGAGTCTGAGTTGGCCGAGCTGGCCAACTCCTGGACTCAGCCCCCTGCTTCTGCCTCCTGAGTAGCTGGGACCACAGGTGTGCGCCACCGCATGCGGCCCCATCAGCTCCTTTTTGTTTGAACCTGTCAGTTGGGTTCTTGCCACAAAAGTGAAAGGGTCCTGATGGGGTCGTGGCAAGCTGTGAGGCGCCTGGCTAGGCTGGAGGCAGGACCACAGCCTGGAATCGGCCCTGGGCCCATCCACTTCCTGTTTCTTTTCAGCTTAGAGGCAGAATCCCTCCAGCGTGGTCCCGGGACGCAAGGCCCTCTCCCTGGTGCCCGCCCATCCGTGATACTCGTGATACTCGCAGGCGAGCAGGATGAAGGGCCCACCTACACTCCAGCTCTGCTTCCAACCACACCCAGCCACACCCTTGGACTCGCCAGGGAGACTGAGGCACGTGGAGGCACCGTGAGCGCCCCCTGGTGGCAGACGCTGGGACACATGCTCAGCCAGCAGAGGGACGGCCATCAGGGACAGGCCAGCCAGCAGCCGCAGCGGAAACCCACGGCGACCCTGACAGGCACAGGGACACAGCCCGGCCCAGGCAGACTCACCCTGATGAACTGTTCGAAGGACTCCTCGCCTGGCGCTGGCGGGTTCACCACGACGTCCATGGCGGCCTGTCCGGACACTGGCGGGCACAGCCGCACTGACAGCAGCTTCACAAGCTGGCCCTTGATCTCGGGGTGCAGGTTGATCACTTCCATGTAGCCCCCTCTGTAGCCGCACCTGGAGGAGGGGAGGGAGGGCACCACCAGTCACAGAAAGCCCTTGGTCACTACGCAGGCCGCAACCGAACAGCCAGATGGGGCTGACTTTCTGGCAGTGGAAGGTGAAAGGAAGCGGTATGGACAATTCACAATTCACTTTCTTGCCCTGGTACACACGCCTGTTATCCCAGCGCTCAGGAGGCTGAGGCAGGAGGATCCACGTGAGTTCAAGGCCACCCTGGTCTACATAGCAAGGACCAGGCCAGCCTAGGATATATAGAGACCCTATCTCAAAAAAAACCAAGCCAAGCCAAACCAAATTTGCTACTTTGCTGGGTGTCATGGCACATACACCTATAATCCCAGCACCAGGGAGGCTGAGGCAGGAGGATCATGAGTTTGAGGCCAAGTTGGGCTATATAGTGGGTTTCAGACCAGCCTGAGCTTCACAGTTTGTTGCTGTTGTTGTTAGGTGCCGTCGAATTGTGTCCGACTCATAGCGACCCTCATAGGATTTTCAATGGCTGTTTTGGGATTGCCTTGGGAATGGATTGCGATGTCCTTCTCCCACTTTTGCAGTGCTGGGAATCGGACTCGGGACCTCAGAGACTACAGAGCATCGCTCTACCAACTGAGCTAAATCCCAGCCTTTGCAGTAAAACTCTTGTTTCAATCAAACCCCACCCTTACAAGGGAAAGCATGTGCTTTCCCTCCTCCATCCTTCTCCCCACTTCCTGACATGGGGACACTGGAGCAGCATCACCCCCGGGGTGGACATCACATGATGAGAAGGCAGAGCCACCAGCCCCAGGTCTTGAATGACCCCACGGAGCACAGCCCGCCGTCTTCCCTCACCTATGGCCCACTATGTCAAAGACAGATGCATTTACATCTTGTCTGAGGCATTATATTTTGGGGCCATTTTGTTACAGCAACTCAGCCTGAAACCTGACTCATACACTCATCTCTGCTCAACAGATGGGCACAACACACATTCCTGGCCTCCCATGCACAGGATCCAGGGCAAGCTCAGATCTGGGGGGGACAATCAGCCTGGACCTCTGCGGGCATCATTTTGTTGGAACAATTTTTGCTGCATGGTCTCCTTTCGTTTGACCAGCGTACAGGGGCAGATCCCACACCCCTGCCCCTCTGTGGAGCGCAGCCACCTCCTCCAGGCTGCCTGCTCTGCCCCCAGGCAGGTGGCCCCCGGGGCAGGCGGGGTGGCGTGCGGGGAGGGCCCACGTACTCGCCCATGTAGCCCTTGGAGGTGGAGTGGAAGGACGCGAGTTCCACGTTGCTCGAGTACTCAGGCCCCATCTCGTAAAGCACCTTCTTAAAGGAGTGGAATCTGCAGTCCGGAGAGTACACGTTGTCCTGGTACACCTGCAGGGGGATGGGACAGGGACAATCACTGTGGGTCCCCCCAGAGGCCTGAGCCCACACAGGCAGCTGCCGAGACGGCTCAGCAGGGAGGCCAGGCCCGGGGGTGCAGGGTCCACCTGCGTGCGGCGAGATTGTGCCGGAGGCTCCGCTCAGAACAGACCAGCAGGGCAGCCAGCCCAGCCTCCAATGCCACGTCCAGGGACAAGCCAGAGTGTGCCTGAAGGAACGTTCCAGAACAAGTAAGGGCTAGCGGCCTCACTGGATGCTGAGCGTGAGGGCTCAGGAGCTCACCTGAGCCCCCCATGTGTGCCCTGCCCACTCTCTGGACCTCTACACACTCCATCTGCGAGGACAGGGGACCCGAGTCCCAGGCGAGCCTCCCTCCTGGGCAGTGTCCACCTGCTCAGACAGCACACCTGCAGCAGCGGTTAATACACCTGTGCTCTGGCCTCCCTGTGCCAGGAGCCCACCTGGCTGGGTATCCCTCATAGCACGCCTACTGTGGAATTTTCCATCTTCATCGCCACTCCACATGGCCAGAGCAGAGCCCACAGGCACCTGCCCCCACATCTTACACTTGCAGCCCCCAAGCAACCCCACTCTGCCCTTCGAGATTTACTCCCCTGCCCATCCTAGAGACCGGCAAAACAGGCTTTCTGGGGCTCCCAGTGTCAGCGGGGATGTCACACAGGCTCCACCTTCAACAAACCAGGCACCACCCTTCCGGTCCTCCCAGACTCGGTTGAACACCCTGAGCCTCTCTGCTGCCCCTTCTCTCCTCCAGAAATGAGCTCTTAGGTCCATCTACGACTAACTGTGGCAGCATCTGGTGGGTAAGATATGTGTGGGGGGAGAGGGCGGAGGAGCAGGAAACGCAGTGGGCCAGCAGCCACAAGTAACCAGAAACCATGCAGAAAGGAAGGTGCGATGAACAAGGAAGTGATTCCAGGAATAGGCAGGCCTTAGTTTCAGAACTGGGGTATAGGAAGCGACACAAACGGTGTGAATTAGGATCCTCTCCTCCCAGGCTATTGAGAAAATTACATGAGATGGAAGACATGGAAGTACTAAGCGGCACAGAACGGCAGCTTTATGAGGAGAGGGCACCAGCCATTTCTGCCATGGGGCAGCCACTCTCCCTTCTCAAGGAAGAGGACACAATCTGCCCCCAGGAAACAATCCTCTCCAGATTTACAGGTGCAGGTATGGGGCAGAGAGGGCAGAGATCCCACACCTGGCTCGGGGCCTGGCCAGATCGCATAATGCAACTCCCAGGCCACGCTGATTGGTTCAGCAATCAGGTGTGACCAAAATGAACCAATAAGGTGCAGCTCTGAGACTTTTGCTGGAACTATTGGGACAAAAAGCCTTTCTTCCAGGCTGGGAAGGTAACAGGCCCGGGTCTGAGGCCAACACAGAGATGAACAGAGAATCTGGAAGATTTGGTTTGGAATCCCTGGATCCAGTCACACTCCTGCGACCCTGCCAACCCTTCCCCCCTCCTTTAAGTTCAAAGTAATTTGTGTGAAATTTCTGAATACAACTAGAGTTCAAACCCACATAGGGATGATTTAGGTCACAAACTCATAGGTTGTAAGGATGAACATCCTCACCCTTGGCCAGACTCCCTCCTCCAAGACCCAGAAAGTTCTCTGGCTGAGAACAAGCAGACTGAGTCCCTCCCGTAGAGGATGAAGCTCCCCTCTAGCCCTCTCTGAGGCAGCTGGGACTGCTCTTACCTCATCAGCCAGGAGAAAGAGCTTCTCTTCCCAGGCAAAGTGAATCACATCTTCTATGCACTTTCTGCTTTGGACCTGGCCTACAAAATCCCCAAGAAAACCAAAATGTAGGTTGTAACACTGTTTAAATTCTCCCCAGGTCAGAACCCCACCCAGAACCACTGGGGTGTCCAACCTTCCCTCAGGACCCCGAGATCCCCCCTCCTAGCTGCTGTGCATGATAGAGCAGCTGACCTCTGGGGTGCCAGAGGGTTGGCCCCTCACCTCACTGGAGTGAGGCGCACGGTGCAGCCAGGTAGCAGTGTCTCGAACCCAGCTTTCTCTTTATTTTTATGAAGGGTGCGTGTGTACATGTACATGTGCGCTGAACGTGCGCGTGCGGTGTGTCTGCCATGTTGGCTCATGTGTTCTGGAGGACAGGAAGACCTGAAGCATCATAAAGAGCAGGAAACCGAAACCAAAGGAGTGAAGTCTCTCAGCCCACTCCCCATACTACATGGCAGCAGCACGTGATGGAGAGAACCGCACTGGCTGATTCGGTGAGCATCACTGGAGGAAAACCGAAAGTGACTTCAATTTCTCCAAGCACCTCCTCCCCAGAGAGGCACACTCGAGCTCTGAGAGGCAGGGACGGGGTCTTTGCAGACGCAGCACCTACGCTCAGCGCTGGCACGCAGAGGTGTTCAAAGGTATCTGCAGAATAGGTGCTAAGGGCATGGACCTGGGCACCAGCACTGGGGACTCTGGTCAGCTGCTGCCTGGGGGATGCTGGCATCTATGAGACCACAGTGACGGGTTTGTGGCTCTCCCCGCCTCACTCTCCCCTCCTTCTGGACTTGACCCAACAGTAGCAGAGAAGACCCTCCATTCATTTCAGAGGAATGAGTGCGGCCGGGCATGGTGGCGCGCACCTGTCATCCCAGCGGCTCGGGAGGCAGAGGCAGGAGGATCGCAAGTTCCAGACCAGAGGCAGTCTGTGTAACTTAGAGAGACCCTGTCTCAAAAAGTGAAAAAATGGGCTGGGGTTGCAGCTCAGTGGTCCAGCACTTGGAGAGCGTGCAGGCGCGAGGCCCTGGGTTCAATCCCCAGGACCACAAAAGACAAAAACAAAAACAAAAACAAAGTGAGCGTGACAGCAAGACAGCAACCCAGCAGCTCACAGGACACACCACAGGTACAGGTCTGGGAAAGACCAAAGGCAAGAAGGTGGCAATGGGACCTTTCCCAGTGTTTGCTGAGACTTGCTCTGAGGGTGGCATGGGAGCATGTGATATGCTCATCAGGTCCCCTGGGAAAGCACTACTATAATCAGGTTTGCCAATTTCTCTAAAAACAACATATTTCCTGACTAGATGCACAGCGTACCTACGTGTAGCATGTATATATGTGTGTACACATGTGCATATATGTGCGCACATTACTTGTATGCACATATATACCTTAATGCAGAGCAGAAGCGGAATATATTACCTTTTGTTAGAAATACAAATGCCTATTTCCTCACCTGTGGGAAAATACAAAAAAAAGGTCTAGAAAAAACATATATATATATGTATCTTTTTTTTTTTTTTTGGCAGTACTGAAGGTTGAACCCATGGCCTCCCACTTGCATGCTTTGCAAGTGCAGGACCACTGAGCTGCACCCCCAGGCCATTTTTTTACTTTTTGAGACAGGGTCTCACTAAATTATACAGACTGCCTCTGGTCTGGAACTTGCGATCCTCCTGCCTCTGCCTCCCAAGCCGCTGGGATTACAGGCATGTGCCACTGTGCCCAGCTATACACGTACCTTGTAAGAACATGGTATGACTCAGCCAGGATTTCCACCCTGAATTATCTCAGCAATGAATCAATTTCTTTATTAAGGGACTGACTTTTCTCCTGCCAGCCAAGAGCCAACTGGTCCTCCTATGAAGACAGCTCAGCGCTCAGGGACTCCAGGAGGGAGGCAGGTCCTGGTTTCTACATGGAGTCAGCCACTGTTGTCACACACAGATGGGGCAGCTACTGCAGGGGCGGAACCTTCCTACCACCCTGCTATCGGCGCTCTTGTGCCTATAATCCCACTATGTCCTGACAGAATACAAGCAAGGATTGGAGCACCAGGATACGCAAAGGCATGTTGGACAAACGTGAAGGGGAACAGAAAGGGAGACTAAGGAAGGACTGGAGCCTTGTAAAGCCTTTGGCCTGGTAGAGGAAATGATCAACGGATATAAATAATTCCACTAATGTCCATGGTGCAAATGAGGGTCTGGACAGAGTTCACGTCTTTCCAGCACCTGGGACATGGCAGTCACTCAAGAGCAGGCCTGCTGAGCCATGGAGGACAGTACTGGGGAGGAGGGGGAGGCGTATGGCTTCACCTTTTCTTTAATTTGTGGTGCTGAGGATTGAACCCAGGGACTTGTGAATGCTAGGCAAGCACTCTTCCAAGTAAGCTATGTCCCCAACCTCTCTTTTTTCCCTTTTCTTTTTCTTTTTTCTTTTTTTCCTCCAGTACTGGGGGTTAAGCCCAAGGCCTCGTGATTGCATGCTCTGCGAGTACTGTACCACTGAGCTGCACCCCCAGCCCATTTTTTACTCTTCGAGACAGGATTTCGCTAAATTATACAGACTGCCTCTGGCTTCAATTTGCGATCCTCCTGCCTCTGCCTCCCCAGCCACTGGGATTACAGGCGTGCGCCACCGCGCCCGGCCTCAGTGTGGATGTTCACGAGCTTACGTTTGAGGACTGCTGCTCTAGGGAAGTGGGCCTCCTCAGCTACGTGGAACACTGAGGCTTGGCCCTAACCCGACTCTCAGGTGGGGCCAGGCAGTTGGGATTTTGTCAAAGCTCCCTCTGTGACCCTCATGTTCAGCCCTGATAGGAGCTCAAGTCTATGTCACTTTCCTACTGCATCATGGGCAGAATTTTCACCCTCCCCACAAGACCCTGGGGTACATAGACCATGGCTGCCACCAGCTGCACCCACTTCTGCACTCAGGAATTCAAGAGCTGCTTTCAGCTGATTGAAATTATCTGATGTTCCAGAAAAGCAGAATCCACAATCAACTCCAATGCATTTAGGCTCCGACCCAATTTATGTCAGCAAAGGAGGAGAGGGGACCCCTTGTTCCCGGCATCCAAACAGCATTGGAGGCATACTAAGCCAGCAGCAAGAAAGAGCAAACCAGGCACAACTGTGTACTTTTTTGTTTTTTTAAAGAAAAATCTGCAAAACTGGGGGTATTTTTCAACGTCTAGAAATAGGCTTATTTTTTTGATTTGCTTGTTTTTGTTTTTAATATGGCATTTCCTTCTCAAGCCTCAAGGTGCATACCAATGCTTTGTCAAAGAAAACAAAAATGCACACAGCAGCATTCCGAAAACCAGTCCAGGAAACCAAGTGGGAGCGAGATAAAAATGAGATCTAGGATTAGTGGTGTCGGTTTGTGGGTCAATAATCTCAAGGAAGAGAGTCTTTGCGAACACAGGGAAAACAGGAAAAACGCCAAGTGGTCTTAATACAACCCTGCCCAAGAAAATGCCCGCCTTTGCGCACCTCCGGAGGCAAATGTAATGGCTTTATGTTGTTGTTGTTAGGTGCTGTGAAGTCGTGTCTGACTCATAGCGACCCTCATAGGGTTTTCAATGGTTGACTGTTTCGGAATTGTCTTGGGGGTGGATTGCCAGGCCCTTCTCCCAGGCTTTATGTTAGCAAATCTGAAATCGGACTGGGAAGCTGGCAGCAGCGGACCTCGAACGACCTCTTAATCCCTGAGTGTCCAAACGTCCAGCACACCAGCCCCCCCCCCCCCAGAAAGCGAGGAGAGCGCGGAGTGCCGACCTGTGGGGTTCCCGGGGTTGATGATGCAGAGCACCTTGGGGTCACAGTGGTCCTTGGCCTCACGCACCGCCCGCCGGAGCTCATCCACATCCAGGGCCCAGCAGTTCTCCTCGTCCAGGTAGTAGTTGACCTGGACCGCGTCCAGCTCTGAGATGACCGCCGAGTAGAGGGGGTACTGTGGGATGGGGATCATCACCCCCGTGCGTGACTTGCCGCCCCCGGAGACCAGGATCTTCAGGATGGTCTGAAACCGAGAGGTCACGTCGAGAGGGTTCTGGCCACCCCGCCTCTGCAGACCGACTGGCACAAGCCCAGCCTTGCACCAGAGCCCACTGCCCGCTCCCAGCGCAACGCCACGTGGGTCCCTCTGCTTCCCCAGCCTGCCTGCTTATCTCTAACGTGAGGGCAGCTGTCCACAGTCAGCAAAACAGAACGTTTCAAAGTTCTCAGCACAGGGTAGGCTCGTACTTAACGACTTAAGTATTTTTAATACTTCTAAATCAGTCGAGGGCTGGGGTATAGCTCAGTTGGTAGAGCACTGCCCTGCACTCCGAGGCCCTCAGTTCTATCCCCAGCACCACAAAAATGGGAGGACATGGCAGCCCACTCTCAAAGCAATCTCCAAACAATCAGCCATCAAAAACCATATGAGGGTCTCTGAGTTGGACCTGACTTGATGGCACCTAACAACAACAAATTAGTAGTACTCAAACTGGCCCCCTCTCAGAATTATCGTGACCCCACCTGGAAATTCTGATTTAAACTCTATTTTACCAATAAGCACCAGATGAGAGGCTGGGGCTTAGCCCAGTTGGTAGATTGCTGCTCTGCATGCTCTGAGGCCCTGGGTTTGATCCCCAGCACTGCAACAATGGGAGAAGAACCTGGCAGCCTGCTCCCAAAACAATCAGCCATCAAAAACCCTATGAGTAGCAGAGAAACACTGACATAGGGCCGGGCATGGCACAGTGTTGGGGAGTGTTTTGTTTGTTGTACATCAGGTTGCTATGAGTTGGACTCAACTCCATGGTTTCCATGGCACCTAACAAGAAGCTCCTAAGGAGAAGACTGCTAAAATGGGATAAAACACCTGCTACTGCCACCAGGTGGCACCTAAGAAGCTCCTAAAGAGAAGACTGCCCACTGCCACCAGGGGGCGCCTCAACCTGCTTTCAAAGCTGAGCAGGGTGGGTGTTTGCAGGGCTCCTGAGAAACAGGACCTCGGGACTCCAGAGGGGTGCGGCTTGAGGTGGCGATAGTTCACTGAGTTAATAAGCCAGAACCCTCTGCAGAGAGCGCCTCCACCTTAACCTGCGGGCATTGGCCTGTCTCGGGCTCAGCTCCTCACGGCAAGAACCAAGAACGCCACTAGATTGAAAAGTGCGATGACCTGATTCTTTCCACTGAATCTCAGGGTTGCCTCCCTCCCCTCCCCCAGGACCTCCCAGTACTCAGCAGCTCCGGGAACCGAGAGGGGCCAGCAAAGCGGAAGACCCTGGAGCCCTCACATCAGAATCCCAGATGTCACAAGAACGGACTGAAAGGAGGCAGGCCACTTAGCGTCTGGCCTCTTTCCTGCCAGGCTCTGGTAATGCATTTACTCGGAAAGGCTTGGGGGAAGGAACGAAGCACTCAGCATTGGAAACGAGCACCTCTGTGGTCAGGGGACAGACAGCCCCAGGAGGGGAACCGGTGACAGTGCCCCCCCCAAGAGAGAACCAATGCACCCACAGCGCCCAGCCCCGCCCAGCTGAAGGGGGTGGAGGGGGGCAGGGAGCGGCTCAAGTCCGAGCGCTGGCCTCACACAGCGGCCCTGCTGTCCATCCGCAGCACCAAAGGACAAAACGGGGAGGCGCAAGCCCAGGACTGCACACTCCTCCGGCCAAGTTACTGCTGATCCCAGACCTGCCCTCAATCCATGGCTGACCTCCGATGGTGCCAGGGTCTCACTACGTAGCCCAGGCTGGCCTCAAGGTCTCCTGCCTCTGCCTCCCAAGCGCTGGAGTTGTAGGTGTGGGCCACCAAGCCTGGTTTCCAAGCCATCTCTCACTAAATGCTCCCTCAAAGAGAGAGGGGGAGAGGGGGGGGAGGGAGGGAGGGAGAAGAGAGAGGAGGAGGAGGAAGAGGAAAGGGAAGGGAAAGGAAGAGAAGGGACGAGAAAGGAAAGGAAAAGAAAGGAAGGGAAGGGAAGGAAAAGGAAAGGAAAGGGAAGGAAGGGAAGGGGGAAGGGGAAGAGGAAAAGGAAAGGAAAAGAAAAAAGAAAGGGAAAGGGAAGGGAAGAAAAAGGGAAGGAAAGGGAAAGGGAGGGACTGGAAAAGAAAAGAAAGACAAAGAAGATGCTCCCTCAGACCTACTGGGCACCTCCCAGGCCAAAGTTTAAACCTAATGCTAACCAATCTTGTGTTGCTCCCTCATCAAGCCCTTTAGTATCTCCCTATCTTAAGACAGTGACTCAAGTCCTCACCCAGGCCTCTCCAGCCCTGCAGGGAGTGTCCCCAGCCCCATTTCTGGCAACCCTGGCCCTCCCTGTGCCCCCGCCCCACTTCCAGACACAGCCTCCTCCAGCTCAAGGCCTGTGTGCTGACTCCCGACCTTTGGCTCAGCTCTCTCCCTCTCCCTCCTTCTCTGGCTCAGTCCTGCGTAACCTTCAGCCTTCCCAGGTGCCGGCTGGCGTCCCCGCTGCTCCCCCTGTTCCCCTGTCCAGCCCTGACTCTTCACTCCAGCAGAGAAGCTGAAAACCTGTGACATGACTTTTATTTACGTGATATGAACATGGTCTGCCCTGGTGCTAGGACACAGGCAGAGACCAGATGTTGGGTTTTTTGGTTTTGCAGAACTGAGGGTTGGATCCAGGGCCTCATACACATGATCTACCACTGAGCCGCATCCCACCAGCCCCCCTCTTATCTCCTTTTCATCTTGAGACAGGGTCTTGCTAAATAACTCTGGCCTCAAGCCTGCCATCTTCTGGCCTCTGCCTCCTGAGTCTCTGGGATTACAGGCAAGAGCCACGGCACCCGGCCTGAAAGATGCGCAACTCCTCAGTCTAGCACCTGGCACGGCGCCTGACAGGGGAGGACTGCCAGTACATGTCAAGTGACAAAGGCCAGGGCACCAGAGTGTCCCGTGGGTCCCCTCCAGCGGGGCCTGCTGGTGTGAACTCCAGAGGGACATCGAGTCTATGGCAGTGTCCAGGCTCATCAAGACCAAAAGAGGCCAGGCCTGCAAGGTCCCAGGACAGGGTGACCAAAGGGGGCCCCCGGCCTCTCTCCCTGCTGGCCGGGTCAAACCCTGGCCCTAACCCGCGTGCTGCTTGTCATGGGGGTGTGCACCGAGCGCGCACGCGCCTCCTGGCTCATACAGCGATGCCGTCACTGGCTCCGGTGGTCAGGTAGATGTTGTCCGGGTCCGTGGGCACGCCGCCGTCTCTCCTGGTGATGTAGGCCGCCACGTCCTCGCGGATGCAGTTGACCCCCTGGCTAGCACTGTACGATCCTGCGGGACGGCAAGAGAGCAGCTGAAGGCAGGCGCCAGCTGCGCAAGGTCAGTGCCCATGGGAAGAGGCTGCAGGTGTCCCGGGCAGGGCCAGACTCCCAGCTCCATCCACACAGCTTTTCTCCCAACTGTCCATCCACCCACCCAGCCAGCCAGTACTTACTGAGCACCTAGATGATGCGGGAATTGGGATTTACACATATTCTTCTTTTTTGCAGTACTAGGGTTTGAATCCAGGGCCTCGCACCTGCATGCTCTGCAAGTGCTGGACCACTGAGCTGCGCCCCCAGCCCAGTTTTTTGACTTTTTTTGAGACAGGGTCTCGCTAAGTTACTCAGACTGCCTCTGGTCTCCAACTTGCCATCCTCCTGCCTCCGCCTCCCAAGCCACTGGGATTATAGGCGTGTGCCACTGCGCCCGGCGGATTTACACATATTCTATGATGGCGGAAGCTACTACAGCTGGAATCCCTAAACCCAGTTTCTCACAACTCAGTAGAATGGGTCAATGGTTGTGCTCCAAGACAGCCCAGAGCCTGGCCCAGCACCAGCCTCGGATCTCTGGGGCTGCCGGCCATGCTCAGCCCCCTACTCCATGCCCGGGATGCCCTTGGGCTACCATTTAGGACTGAGGTCAGGCCACCATTCATATGAAGGTTAAAACCAGGCAAAAACTAAGCGATGGGGCTGGCGCTCAGGATGGTAGCAACACCTTGGGGTGGGGGGAGCCCTCTGGCCAGAAGGGAGCACAGAGGAGCCTCTGGGGTGCTTGGTGGAGGACTGCACGGGCGGGGACACTCGGTGAGAGTCAAGCTGCACCTGACACTGGCGCACCTTAGTGTACGTTCGCTGTGGGCTTTTGTTTTCCTGTTTCCTTTGTGTGTGCGTGTTACAACTCCATGAACGTGGGGGGTTCTGTGTGCGTGGCGGTGGGGATGGAACCCAGGCCCCCACACGTGCTAGGGATGTGCTCTGCCATGAAGTGACACTCCGAGCCACCGCCACTAGATACATACATACATACATACGTACATACATACACACATACACACACACACATACATACAGCAGAGAGGGCGGGGGAGAGGGCAGGCAGGCTGGCCAAGCTACAGAGGTCCCTGTCCATTTTGGTTCCCTGTTTCAGAGCCCAGGGCTCGCGCCCTAAGAGGCTTTCACATTAACAGGTGTGCCGGGGCCAGGGAAGCTGGATTCCCTACGCAGGTGCTGGGAGAAGGAATGGGGCAGAAATAAACCAAGGAAAGAAAATGGGATGAGAACAAAGAGACCCAGGCTGGGCTGGAAAACGCCAGGCAGGGAAGGGAGGGAATCATTTCACCTCCATGGGCCCCACTCCTGGGCTGGGGAGGGGGGCGCAGAGCCAGGGGCGGGGTCTCCCCAGGGGGCGGGGACATCACAGGGGCAGTGGCACCCTGGGCTTCCCACCCCCAGCAGCTCGGCCCCTTCCCCGATGCCACCAGCTGAGCAAGGCTTGGCCCAGGCCGTCCAGGCCACCCCTGGGTCAGCCCTTGGCCCAGCTGCGTCACCCACATCCAGCGCAGATACCCGCGCCTGAGCAGCCCGAGCCGCTGGGAAATGGCGTGGACAGCGCTGGCTTGGCAGAGGCCTCGTGGGCTGTCAGCCGCCCCACGCCCGCACGCGCCCCAAGCACAGCCCCGCCCTCTGCTCCTGGAAACCCGCGTTCACTTCCCCGGCGGCGCCGTGGGGCCTCACCCAGGCTGTTCCCGCCGCATGCCTGCAGGATCCGCCGCGCTCGCTCCTTGGCATCTTCGGGGAAGCTGGGGCTGTCCAGCAGGTTCGGGTAGGTGCACAGCGCCATCACCTGGGGGCACAGAGGGGCTCAGCTCCTGGCACCTGCCCCCGACCGGCAGGGGTGGGGCAGAGGACAGGGGCAAGGGACAGTGGGCCGATGGCAGCTGCTGCAGGGCGGACTGCGACCTGGGCTGGGGGCCGGGAACACCGGGCCTGAAGAGGAGCCCAGAACCCAAGGTGGCGCACGCTTGTCATCCTGTAATCCCAGCGGCTCGGGAGGCAGAGGCAGGAGGATCACAAGTTTGAGACCAGAGGCAGTCTGTGTAACCTAGCCAGATGCTGTCTCAAAAAGTAAAAAAATGGGCTGAGGGTGCAGTTCAGTGGCCCAGCACTTGCAGAGCACACAGGGGCGAGGCCCTGGGTTCAACCCCCAGTACTGGAAAAAAAAAAAAAGAGGAGCCCAGAACAGAGGGAGGTGGCCTCAAGTCACTCATGAAGGACGCGGGCTCACAAGCCCCAAGAGCACAAGAACTTGGGCCCCTACAGCAGGCCTGGGGTGTGAGACCCCTGCGGACCCCTGGTCTGAGCTCCCTCCCCGCAGAGCTCTGCCCGGCCTCCTCCTCACCTCTCAAGAGCGTTCTCCCCCATCACAGAAAATCACCCGACCCACACAAACGAGGAGGATTAAACAAGGACATGGGGCAGAGTGCCAGGAAGGTGGCTCGCCAGGCACCAGCGCTGGCAGGTGAAGAAGTGACCACAGCCACAGCAGCGAGGTCCGAGCGCCTCCTGGCTGACAGCAACCGGGTGATGTCCCAGCTTTCTGCAGCCTGGCTCTTCTTCCACTGCACAACTAGCAATGAGTGGACCGGCCTTCCTCCACGGGCCCCCAAGAGGGTCAGGGGAGGACGGAGGGACCCTGCAGGAAGCCCGTACTGTGATGGCTGGGGCAGGTTTGGGGACACAATGACAGCCGGCAAAGACTGGGTCTTGTTCTAGAGCCTACTGAGACTGGGCCCTGGCTGTGGGGGGCACCTCTGTGAGGCTCTGCTGGCCCACCAGAGCTGTGTCCAGGACCCTCCTCCAGCCTCCACTCCTCCTCCCGCCTCCACCTCTTGGCCAAGCTGTGACTCGGTCTCCTCCCTTCCTACCCTGGGTCCCACTGGGGACTCAGACACCCAGGGCACTGCCCAATGCGGGCCAGCAGCAGTGGCCACAGGACAGTGCTCAGACTCATGTCAGTCTGGCCCCCTCACTCTGTGGCTAGCCCCTCCTCTAAGCCACACAGGAAGAAGAGGTAACTGGGGTGCCCAGAGCTCACCTTCCTTGCCCCCCCCAGCTTGTGAACCTCAACCACATGCGGGACACTATTGTGGTCCAGCCAGCCCGTCCTTCTCCCCGAGAATGTTCTCCACAGGCACCCCCACCCTGCCGGGCTGCCTGTGAGTCCTCAACCCCGCCTTCCCCACAGTTCCTGCCCGTGTAGTACTCCAGTGCGTGGGGCTCAAACTGAAACCTTGGACCTGGCCTCTCCCTGAAGCCAGGGGAGTGGCAGGGTCCTGTGGCAGGCAGCCAGGAGCGAGGCAGGTGACACTGGCTGCACTTCCTGCGGGGCTGGAGGGAGGCCCGTGGGTGCCAAGATAGCGCTCCGGTAATGCCCATGGCCCCAAGCCACCCAGCTAGGGAGCAGCAGCACTGGCTCAGAGCAGGGTGCAGCTACACCCTCATGCCTCTGCCTAACCACCCCAGCCTTGGTGGGGCAGAGCTGAGAGGGGAACTGGGCTGCAGTGCCCCCTGAGGCACTCAGGTGCCCACTGCGTCCCAGGACATGGAGGCCGGCCCTGCCCTCTCAGGACGCCCTGCAGCCTCTGCTCACCTGCCGCAGGAATGTGATGGGCTGTTGGCCCATAGCTTGGGCGTCCCCGATGTTGGCCCGGATGACCTCAGTGAATGGCTTCTTGATACCCTGAGCAGACAAAGGGCAAGAGGTGGTTAAAGACTCTCCGACCCTGGATCCCGAGGCCAAGCAGGGCTCCCATGGGATGTAACAAGCCGCCAATTCCGAGCCTTACCAAGGACTAAGCACAGCACCCAGCCTCGACACATCCGGTCCCACTTAACCTTCACAACTACCCATGAGGAAGAATGAGTATTAATTTCGTCTTACAGATGAGGAAACTGAGGCTCCACAAGGCTAAGAAATGGGTCCAACGTCACACAACCAATAAGCACAAGTATTAGGACCCGAACCCAGAACGCCCAACCACAAGACCGCTCTTAACCACGGTGTTCCTCCGCCTCTCACTTTCCAGAAAAGCTGCAAGAGCTTTCCTGGGTGAGACAGCTGTGGGTCCCTGGCCTCATGGTCACGTGACAGGGCTATCTAAAAGGTGGCTCCAGGGCTGTGTGGTGGGAGGGAGGCGGGGGTCAGCAGAATACACCAGATTCCCCTGCGCCACACTGCAACAGCTGAAGCAGCCAGGGCCCAAGGTCATCTGCCCTCTAGGAGACACCTGTTCTCAGGGAGTTCTTCAGTTCCTCTCTCGTACTCCGGCTCTTCAGAACACAGAATACAGGCCAATCTTCATATTTTTTTAAAAAGCAGCAGAGATGAAAGATTGAAGAGCAAAATTGAGGCCCCTGCCTGAGCAACGCATGTAGCAGAGAAACGGGACCAGCTAGAGGAACTCGGGCACCAGAGGACATTACCAGGGCTGTGACTGATAGAAACCTCAGCTGCAGAAGAGGCAAAAGGACTGTCGGGACGTGGAAACGTGGGAATTCCACAACCCCCCGATAAACCCAGAATCAGCTACTGGGAGAACTGAAATCAAGAACAGGCTCAAATCAGGGACGGTGGCCCACGCCTGTAATCCCAGCACTGGGCAGCCGAGAGTCTGGAGCCGCCCTGCACTACATAGCAGGACCTTGTTGCAAAAACAAAACAAAACAAAACAAAAACAGGTTCCAGGACCTCCTAGGGTGGTGGAAAGGATAATCTGGGGTAAAGAGGAGGCAGGAAGGCCTGCCTACTTTCCCACATCCAGCTGCCCTTTGCCAAAAGGTACCCCAAAGACAAATTTTAAAGACACAATTCCATGGTTTTAACATTGGCTTTTCTCTTAATTTCATACAGTGCAGGAATAAACGCAACTTTAGAACACTGCTTTCTTAAAATCAACAATATACACCTTAAGTAAAACCCAGGGGGCTTGAGGGACACTGTAGCCCTCCGAACAAGTTTCTCCGATGCTACTCCTGGATGAGAAGGCATGGCCGGCTGAAAGGCGCCCCAGAGATGGCTTTGGATTGTCAGAAACAGAGTCCGAGTCTCCGCAAGTTGCGTGCCTGGGGTGGGGGGCCTGCAAGTCCCTTGTGGTGCATCCAGTGAGTTCTTCAGGGTTGGTCCACATGGGGGAAGGGACCCAGGGCAAGCAGCAGTGGCCAGGAAGCCTGGAGGGCTGGACAGGGGGTCACAGGGCCATGGCACCAGGCTGGGCTGGCGTGGGAGCAGACACCCTGGGGAGTCTCAGCTGGGGGTGGGCACGTGGCCAAGGTGGCTGGCAGTGGGGACAGCCACCAACGCTGTGTGTGCAAAGGGCAGGCCCAGCCCACCCCTGCCCCGGCCCCTTCATCAGCCTTTGAATCTCCGCAGCTCCCAGGCCTGCAGCCAGCTGAACACAGGTGACTCGGTGGTGTGGGCAGAGCGTGTTCTTCGCTAAGCAGTAAATGTCGCAGCTGCGAGGGCCGGGACCAAGCACACAGCTGCGGCCCTGGGCTCTGGGCCAGCCCAGCAGAGGCAGAGAATAATGCCTGGCCCAGGCCCCGATGTTCCTTCCTGTGCCCTCCCCCTGGCATGGCTCAGCCAGCTCCAGGCCTGCAGACATGGAGCCTGGGAACATCCAGCACCTCTTGTCTCGGGTCTTGGTGCCTACAGACCCCGACACTTCGCTGTGATGGATGAACTGGGGGGCAGAAAACTGGCTCCCAGGAATGGCTGGGGGACCGGCCTACCCGGCCAAGAGGATCCACTCAGAGGAGTTGCTCTAGGCAGACAAGGTCTACATGCGCTGGGCTGAACTAAGGAGTCCTGGGCACACTCCTGCCCACAGTGGCTTGTCCAGGCCTGGTAATTACACCCCATGGTGACATGGCTCCAGGCCAGCTGCGGGGGGCCAGGTCAGAGGGACCAACAAGCATGAAGCCCCCTGTTTTCCTCTTACAGCATTGTGAAGTCCACCTGTCTAACGCACCTACACACATCCCACCTAGAACGCTACATAACCAAAGGAAATGAAATCAGTCTCCCAAAGAGATGTGTAAACCTGGGTCTCTCTGTTACTCACAACATCAAGATATGGAATCAGCCTAAGCATCTGTCAACAGATGAGTGGAGAAAGCAATTGTGGTAAATGTATTTAGCCATGAAAGGATGGGAATCTTGCCATCAGAGACAGCTCAGATGAACCTGGATGACACTGTGCTAAGTGAAAGAAGCCCAGCTGTAGAAAGGTAAGGAGCCAGGCACGGTGGCGCACGCCTGTAATCCCAGTGGCTTGGGAGGCGGAGGCAGGAGGATCGCATGTTTGAGACCAGAGGCAGTCTGTATAACTTAGGGAGACCCTGTCTCAGAAAGTATGAAAATGGGCTGGGGGCACAGCTCAGTGGTCCAGCACTTGCAAAGCATGCAGGTGCAAGGCCCTGGGTTCAACCCCCAGTACTGGAAAAAAAAAAAAAGACAGACAGATAAGGTAAGATCTCACTCATGCAAAATCTAAATAAGTTGGACTCACAGCAATGGAGTGGCTCACAGAGTGGCCAGGGGCGGGGGAGATGGAAAACACAGGTCAAAAGGTACGAACTTTCAGCTGTAAAATGACTAAGTTCTGGGCATCTGACCGACAGCGAGGGGACTGTAGTGAACAGCACTGAATTGTTTACTTGGAGTGGCTGAAATGGTGGACCTTAGGTGTTCTTCCTTCTTCTCACTCCCCCTACAAAAGCCACCAGGTGTGGTGACAGATGTGTAAATTAATTTGGCTCGTGGTTGTCACTTCACGATGCCTGTGTGTATTACATCTTGAATAAACACAGCTTTGTCAATTATACCTCAATAAAGCAGGAGGGAACCAGGAACAAGACGGTTTTCTTCTGCAAGGGATGGCTCCTGTCATCTCAGGAGACACCTGGGCAGGAGGCCAGGTGGGACAGCCTGTCCCCAAAGAACCTCCCTTTGTTCAACAAATGCTCCCAATGCAGTGGAAAAAAAGAAAGAAAATTAAGAAAAAAGAAAAAAAGGAAATCAAAACAAACGCTTATCGATCATCCATGTCCTGTGACAGAAAGCAAAGTAGACACAGGGAGCCGGGGCACACGCCTGTGATCCCAACACCTCTGGAGGCTGGGGCAGGAGGATTACAGACTCAAGGCCAGAGGTAGCCTCCGTAACTTAGTGAGACCCTATCTCAAAATAAAAAAATTAGGAAGCCAGGCACGGCAGCTCACTGGTGCAGCACTTGCTGGGCTTGTGTGAAACGTTGGATTCAACCCTGAGAAAATGTGAGTTCAGGAAAGAAAAGGTGGGTGGGGGGTCCTGACTCCCCGTGGGCAATGGAT
Source organism: Pedetes capensis (assembly GCA_007922755.1). NCBI lineage: Eukaryota > Metazoa > Chordata > Mammalia > Rodentia > Pedetidae > Pedetes > Pedetes capensis. The sequence goes on along the minus strand of VMDO01009493.1, from coordinate 27,363 downwards.
GGGAGTGAGGCAGGCAGGAGTCTTACAGGACAGCTCCAGAAAGAGACTCTAGAGACAAAAGCCAGTCGGATGCCAGCAGCACTGAAAATAGGTGCATTTCATAGAGGAGGAAGCTGAGGCTCAGCGCAAGGCCTAGCCCTGACACAAGGCAGGTGAAGCTGGAAGACACCCAAGCAGTAGCTACTCAGGCTCGTGACTGAGAGATCAGGGGAGAGCTCGGAAGGCCAAGGTTCTAACTAGTAAAGCAGGTGAGGCTGGGTGTAGGTCCCTCAACTCAGGGGACTGCAGGGCAGCTGACCCTGAGATTGGTTAGGCAGAAGCAGGAGTGAAAGCTGACGCGTCCCCAAACACGAGCGTTCATGACTGCAAGGCTGAGGCGCCCCCATCACACTCCCAGATGGACAGCACTTATCCCTCTCGTTAAACTGAGAACAAAGAGACTCAGGCTGCAGTCTCTTGCTATGAGGCTCAGGCTGGTCTGGAGCTCCTGGTCACAAGTGATCCTCCTGCCTCAGCCTCCTGAAGAGCTGGGACTTCTGGCCTCACCCCACTGAGAATGAGGACTCTTGACAATTTTAATTGGCTTCTAGCTGTTCAAAGCATTGCCACAAACATTGCAAAGTAGTTTTAGAAGAAATAAATTGGCCTCATTCTGCAGAAGAGTAAACTGAGGTCAATGTGCTCTAAATGACTTGTCTGAGGCCCATAGCACCGAAGGGCTGAGTCCAGATGCAGGTCCAAGAACTTGAGGAGGATGGACAGACCATCCTTTTGGAAGCTAAGCTACAATCTTCCTTCTCTATCATTTAATTTTCTTTACTTTCAAGTAGCATCTACACTCTAGGAAAATGACCAGTGAGATTCTACCACCTGTGCTTGGCACATCCAGGTTACCAATCTTAGCTCTTCGCTAACTATAGCCATGTGCTAACACCCTGTTTTTACCCGTGTTTACATGCAACACACGCTGACCTTAACAATAGTAATCAGTCTTCTCTAACTCTGAATGTTTTGCCCCATGTACCCTTTGGTTTTGTTGTTTTGAGATGGGGTCTTGCTGTGTTGCCCAGGCTGATCTTGAAATCCTCGGCGATCCTCCTGCCTCAGCCCCTCAAGGGGCAGGGACTGCAGGTGTGCCCCACCACACCTCGCGTGTCCCTCTTCAACCGGAAAAAGTCAAGCCACTCCTTGGCCTCCACTTGTGTGGGGCCTCAATACCTGCCCCCAATAAAGCCAGGGGAGAGGCGGCGGCCACGGAGCTGTCAGATCTTTTCAAAGCTCCTTTAATTACAGCTCATTTCTAATCGCTGCTCCCAGTGAAAATCAGGATGTGGAAAGCTAAGGCAGGGTTCCCCCTTCCCCTGGGGGTGCTGTTAGGAAGCAACAGGGCCGTGGAGTACAGAGTCTGGCGTGGGGGAGAAGGAGCCCCGCACACCCCTTAGTACCCCCCTTCTTCATGTCAGAGAGGCAAGAAAGGCGACTGCAGCCCTGCCAGCACCCCCAAAGTCAAACTCCAGAGCCCATGTCAGCCAAGCAGCCCACACTGCCCACAGAATCCCTGCTCAAGTGACTCTGAAGGCAAGAGCATGGTCCCAGTACCCCTGGGGTTGTCTCAGGGCCCTCAGGACAGCTTCAAAAGCTCAGGGCAGGAGGATCCCTGTGTCACCCAGGCCCTTTCTCTCCTTTAGCCAACTATGGAAACTGAGGCTCAGGAAAGAAAGATACGGAATTTACTCCAATCACCCTATTCCCTATAAACCTTAACCCATCCCGTCTCTTACTAGACTGAACCCCTTAGAACTGTAATGTTGGTCCCTACTGCTCCAAACAGAAGCAGAAGAGGGGGTGTGGTGGTCATGCTTATAATCCCAGCACTCAGGAGGCCGAGGCAGAAGGATCGTCGCAGGTCCGAGGCCAGCCTGGTCTACACAGTGCATTCCCGGCCAGCCAGGGCTACAAAGTGAGACTGTGTCTCAAAATAAGCAAATAAATAAATAAATCCCAGTGGCTCAGGAGGCAGAGGCAGGAGGATGACAAGTTCGAGACCAGAGACAGTGTGTGTATGTAACTTAGTGAGACCCCATCTCAAAAAGTAAAAGAATGGGCTGGGGGTGCAGCTCAGTGGTCCAGAACTTGCAGAGCATGCAGGCACAAAGCCCTGGGTTCAACCCCCAGGATCCCCCCCCCCAAAAAAAACCAAGCAAACAAAAATAGAAAAACTAAAGCTGTGCAAGGCCAAGGTTAAGCTAAGAAGAAATAAGTAAATAAAAAGAAATGATCAACACAATACGGCTCTCTCAGAAGGGGCATCGTTCAAAGAGGGGCTGTCTTCTGAGAATGAGATTTCAGGAGGGTGAGGCCAGTTCTACTTCCCTAGGGGCCAATGAGACTCACTTGAGAATGAGAATAAGAAAGGCCAAGGTTCAAAGAAGCACCAGAGAATGCATGTGGTCTGAAAGACCTTTTCACCTAACGCTGGGGTCCAAAGTCGGGTACAGAGCACTCGGCTTAGGAGTCCGGATACCTCCAGGCCAGTGGAGAAATTTATCCACCTACCCTGCTGGGAACCCTTCCTAGGTCTCCACACCCAATCGAGTGCCCCACAAAGTCCCAAGCCCGGCACATGGGACTCCAGCCCCCCTTTCCCCTCTCCTCCACCTCCCATCTCTCTCTGCCACCCAGAGTTCCATGAAGAGCACCCACCCCCTTTCCCAGATGCTCAGAGCTTCCTGGCCACCTGCCTCTGCGCACAGTAGTGCATCCCCTTGGAATGTGCTCACATTTTCTCTGCTTCTGACGGATCCCACCAATCCTTTTTTATTCTTTTTTTGCAGTACTGGGGAGTTGAAACCCCACATGCTTCTGCAAGTACCCTACCACTGAGCTGCACCCCCAGCCCACTTTTTTTTTAACTATTTATCTTGAGTCAAGGTCTTGCTAAGTTAGGCAGGCTGCCTCTGGCCTCAAACTCAAGATCCTCCTCCCTCTGCCTCCGGAGTCACTGGGATTACAGACGTAAACCACCCACGTGGCTCCTCCAGTCCTTAATGAATCAGGGGAAGGGAGGTTGAGGGGAAAATATGCAGGCAGCTCCCCGAAAGCAAAGACAGCGGCTTGTCGTCATCACCTGCATATTTTATGGACCCAACACGTAAGTCCTAAGTCGATACTTAGCAAAAGGCAGAGAGAATTCCTGGAGCTCCTCCCAGCTCTGGCGCCCAGGAAATCAGCTGTGACACGATAAGCCAGAAAACTCTGCTCCCAGCTTTGTTTTAGCAGGGAGACTGTTGCCTCAAGGAGGGGCTGGCTGCACAAGGAGTGGCCATCAGATACAGAGAGGAGCAGGGCTCCAAGAACGTGTGCACTCTGCCTCCCACCAGCCCACGTGCAAGCAGGCACAGAACTGGAGCCGAGCTTTAAACCCACCCAGCAACGCTGGACTCTGACTGGTCCAGCACGCTGTTTTGAGTCAGCAGAACTGGGTGTCCCCATGAGGTCTCAGCAGGTCATCAACGTCCCCTGGGGGAATGGGGGCCAAGTGTCACTGTCCTGCCTGAGACCTCTTCATGTATTCAAGGACACTAAGTGGGCACCTTGCCCTGGAGACACTGGATACGGTACCTCTGGGAGCAAAATCATGGAAGCGTCCCCTCCATCCAAATGTTGGGTCAGAGCTATCTTGAGCAAGCAGCTGGGTGCCTATTTCATCCCTTCTCACTCTTAGGAGCGTTTCTTTTTTTAGATGACCCTTCTGGACTCTGCCTTCCGAATTCCATTCAGGTTAGAACTCCATATCCGAGCGGTGGGGCACCCCCATAAACCCGAGCACTTGGGAAGTCCGAGGAAGGAGCATAGCAAGTTTGGGGCCAGCCTGGGCTACACAGCCAGACTCTGACTCAAAAACAAACAAGGAGAACTGGGTATCCTACAAGGGCAAGCCTTCCACCTCCCAATCTACCCTGGCTGCAGGAGGCAGAAATCACTTCCAGCTGTGTGGTCACTTTTACAATCCTGCAAGCCGGGCTAGGGTTTAGCTCAGCTGGTAGAGCGCTGCTCCGAGCTCTCTGAGGCTCTGGATGCAATCACCAGCACCGCAAAAAACGGGAGATGGACGTGGCAATCCATTCCCCAAACAATCAACCATTGAAAACCCTATGAATAGCAGAAAAGTACTGACAGTGCCTGGCATGGCACAGTTTCGGCGAATGTTTCATCTAGTTGTACAAACGGTAGCTATGGGTAGGACCCTACTCAAGGGCACAACGTGAACCCAAGCCAGGATCCCAGCCCGCCACCAGCATGAAGTCCCAGGCCCCAAAGCTCCAACCTCTGCCTCCCCACAGCTGACAGCTGTCCTCAGAGAAGTGGCTGGTAAGTCCGGGTTCCGAGGGACCTGAACGAGTTCTGCAGGACGCCTCCACCCCGCGCTGCGGTTAGGGACCCAGGACTGGCAAAGACTGAGCCGGCCTCAGACAGGGAGGAAAAGCTCGGGGTCGAACCCTCCTCCCGGCCGCCCTCCCGCCCCCGCCAACGAAGGGGGTCCCTTTGGACTCCCTCTCGCGTCACTCTCTCCAAAGCACTCATTCACTGTCTCCGACTCTCTCCTTCGCTTATCCGTTTGCTTTGGTCCCTCCAGAGATCTGGGGTCCACGAGGGCTGGACACCCAGGCACGGACGGCGCCCGGCAGCCCGGGCCGCTCCGCGTCGAACGCAAATCCAACAAGTGCCCACGAGGGCCTCGATCTGCGCGGGGTGCGCGGCAGGCACCGCCGGGGAAGGGGCGGCGGGAGGGCGCCCCGCGGCTCAGCCGAGGTCGGCAGCGCGAGGGAGCGGCCCCGGGGCCGCGGGGTGACCAGAACCCCCCCCAGCCTTCCCCACTGGCGCCCCCAGGTCCTCCTCCCGGCCCCCCGCTCACCCGCTGCAGCTCCAGCTCGATCTCGCCGGCCTTGAGCACAATGGGACCCCGCACCGCGTACTCCACCGCCTTCACTTGCGGGTTCATGGACTCTAGCGTGAGGATGCGCTCGCGCCGGCCGCGCGCCCGCCGCACCTGGAGCACCGCCGAGGCCTCGGCCGCCGCGCTGCTCTGGCTGCGGCCCCAGGGGCGCGGGGTCCGGGGGCTGCAGCCCCGCCGCACCAGCGCCGCCGCCCGCTGCATCGCGCCGAACCCTGGCACGGGAACAGAGAGAACAGGCGCGTCGAGCGCAGCCCCGGGCGCGCACAGCCCCCCGCGCCAGCCCAGCCGCGGGCTCCTCGGGGCGCGGCGCCCACCCCGGGCCACTGGACCCTCGCCGCCGGCCGCAGCGCCGCAGCGCCGCGCACCAGCCCCGCGAAGGCTGCGGGCAGCGCGCGCGCGCGACCTGCCTGTGGCCGCCGCCGCCGCCGCCGCCCTCTCCGTGCCCAGCTCGCGCGCGCCCCGAATGCGCCCCGCACCGCAGCCCCGCGAAGGGGCGCCCCGCCACCCGGCCCCCGGCGCCTACACGCCCCCCGCCCCCGGCCCCGCCTCAGCCGGCGCGCGGGCTCCCGGGTCGTGTAGTTCCCGCGGCGACCTCGGCGCGGCTGCAGAGCTCCGCGCGGACTCCAAGTCCCAGAGGCCCGAGCGCCGGTGCGCAGGGGGCCGGTGGGGGGCGGGAGCGGCGCCCAGCGCTGCCAGGGGCCGGGCGGGCTCTTTGTCCCGACCGCGGGGGCCGGGCCGGGGCCGTCCCTCCGCGGCTTCGGGGTGCGCCCCGCCTCCCCGCGCGCGCACCTCGCGACACCTGCGAGGACGCGGGCTGGCGCAACCTCCCCGGAGTTTCATCATCCGGAGCCGCGCGGGCGGGAGGCGGGGGTGCGCGCGGGGCTGGGTGATGCCACCCCGCCTCCTCCCACGCCGGTCTCCTTCCCAGCATGGACCTCGCCAAGGGTCGTCGGAAGAAAAGGACCACGTGCCCGGGGGTGAGGTTTTCCCTGCGCCCTCCCCAAGCCGTCCCCACCTCTGTTTCTCCCGTCTCGGTTCCTTCCCTGCCCACGGAGCGATCCTATTTAATTGCTTTTCGCCTGCCCCCGCCCCGCCCCCCGCCCCCCCCCCCGCCTCCGTGAGCTACGGGCCGGCGGGGACACAGTCTTTTTCTTGTTCATCGTCTGTGCCTCTGCTAGTTCCTGGCACGGGGGCCCTCGGTAAATATTGGTCGGAGAAGGAATTCTCAGCACAGGGTGGCTATTATTTTTGGAAGAGGTGTCTCCAGGCCATAGGCTCCCTCGCTGGCGCACAGGAGCTGTGGGATGGGACGACGTGGTGGGGTGGGGCGGTGCAGACAGTAGGAGCGGAACACACCGGCTCGGCTCCGAGACGCCAAGATCTGCGGGGAGGCTGGGGATGAATCACTTCCCTTCTCTGCCTCACACTCTCCATCTGCAAAAATAAATGAAGTGGCCTCCCGGGTCCCTTCTCAGAGAAATTCTGTGAGTCTGGGTGCTTTCAGGAAGAAAAGCGGCCCAGAGTTCCCACACCACGACAAGCACGCACACACATTGGGTTTGCGAAAGTTGGGGAGAGGAAACAAATCATAAACCCAGCGTAGGGGGGAAGCAAGGCTGGGTTTGAACACGTTGGCCTACAGCTACTCTTAGCGTGTTACTTAGCCTCTGCAAGCCCAGCGTCCCCACATGTAAACGGAGATAATAGTACCTACTTCATGCAGCCCCCTCAAGTACCTGTCAGCTTGTGGTGCTGCGGGGGCTTGTGTGTGGCTGTGATGCTGAGAGCTACGCCACTGGTATTTCAGATACCAGCAGGGCCACCCATGGTGGACAAGTTTCAGCTGAGCTTCCAGACTAAGACTCCCGAAATAATTGTTGTTGTTGTTAGGTGCCGTCGAGTCGGTATCCGACTCATAGCGACCCTCTGTACAACAGGGGAAACACTATTGTCAGTGCTTCTCTACTGTTCATTGGGTTTTCAATGGCAGATTGATTTTTGGGAGGGGTTTGCCAGGTCCTTCTCCCAAGCCTACAGCTTCTGGTGTTCCCAGGCGGTCTCCCATCCAGGTACTAACCAGGCCGGACCCTGCTTAGCTTCCGAGATCTGACGGGATCGGATGCCACAGAGTTACGGCTGCAGGCCCCGAAATAATTAGCCACTGAAAACCCTATGAATAACAGAAAAGCACTGACATGGTGTCACAGACATGGTACTGTGTTGGGGAGTGTTTTGTCTGTTGTACACAGGGTTCCTGTGAGTCGGGTCTGACTCAGTGACACCCAACAACAACCACCACCTCATGCAGCAGTGGAGAAAGTTCAAGGAGATAACTTTGTAAAAGCCACAGCTTGGATCCTAACCCAGTGAATTACTCTTGTTCATTCTTATCAAGACAATGGTGTGTGCTTGGATTAAATAAATTGATTACCAATAAAGGGGAATGTGGGGCGGGGGGAGGGGGGAAGAAACCAAAGATGTCTCCGAGCATTTCTACACTGGCTACTGGCTTGACTTAACTGAGGGCCTGAAGAGTTGTTTGGGCTTTAAATTCACAGGGTCACCCCCAGCACCTGTGTCTTCCCATCTCCTTCCCAGCCTCTGTCTCCACGGTCACGTGTTGCATTTCAGGTGGAGAACGCGCCTCCAGTGACCTTGACTGCTCTGAGAACCTCAGCTCCTCTACGCTCCTGAGTCAGCTCCATGGCTTTCAGTGCCATGTTGTCACCCCCTGCCCAGCTGAGGAGATGCAGCCGCACCCCCCACCTCCAAAACACGCTTGTCCTTGATCTATCTGTGATGTGAACACATCTCCTCTGTCCTCCTTTGACTCATTTCACGGTGTCCCTCCCGCTGTCTCTGCCGTTCAGGATCAGTTGGCACAGGGCAGCTGGGAGGGGGGATCTCAGGAACTGAACTCAAGTCCGTTTGCACAGCTAGGAAAAACAGCACCCAGCACAGCCCGCTCACGTGGGCTCCCACGTCATCACTGTGAAAAACAAGGGGTCCGTGGCCCTTGTGTGTCCTCTCCCAACACGTCCCTCTGAGATTGCATAAGAAAGCTGTAGAAGCTGGGGGTTGGCTCAGTGGCAGAGAGCCTGCCCAGCCTTGTCGAGGCTCCAGGTTCAAACCCCAGCCCCACAAGGAGAAAAAAAAGTATTCTGTCACTTTACAGGGGCTCAGAGAGGTTCAGCGATTTGCTTAGACAGCGGAGTGCAGACAGTACAGCAGGAATTGTGCTTCCTGACCCAGGGCGACACCCTGTCCCCCACCCCCACCCCCTGCCACTAGTCTTGTGTAACCTTCCACGTGGGGAAATTTGAACTGCTCATTGCAATGCATTAAGCCTTTAGAAAGTTTCTTTATGATAATTGTGTTGATAGTTGTGGTAGCATGAGCTTTGCTTTTATTTTGCTCTCTAGACCAGATAGGGGTGGGGTAGGAGAAGGATTGTTAAGTATTCAAGACAAAACCTGACTAAGAATCAGTCCCCACCTTCCTAGGGAGCTAGATGAGAGGTTCCAATAAATAGCAGATACTCTCCACCCACACAGTTGAGATACTTACAGGTTTGTAAGGCATGTTGTTGTTGTTAGGTGCCATAGAGTCAGGGTCCAACTCATAACCACCGTCATAGGGTTTTCAATGGCTGATTGTTTCAGGATTGCTTCTGGAGTGGATTGCCACATCCTTCTCCTGTTTTTGCGGTGCTAGGGATTAGACCCAGGTCCTCAGAGTGTGAGAAGCAGTGTTCTACCAACTGAGCTAAACCCGAACCCAGTAAGGCACAGTTGTTGTTGTTGCTGCTGTTGTTGTTGTTGTGGTTAGGTGCCGTCGAGTCTGACTCATAGCGACCCTATGTACAGCAGATCGAAACACTTGTGATTCTGTGCCAGGCAAACGATCTTATTTATGTTTAAGCCCATTGTTGCAGACACTGTGTCAATCCATCTGGTGGAGGGTTTTCCAGTACCTGTCTTTATTCCTTAATTCAAAAAGATTTTATTGGGCACCTGCCATGTGCCAGGCAGTGGGCTAAGTTCTGGGTCATCAGTCTGTCAAACAGACTCACTGCTGACATAGAACAGACAGTTTCTTAGCAGAAGCAGACTCAGCTACACACACACACACACACACACACACACACACACACGCAGACGAGAGCTTGGGATTCCCGACAGGGAGCCTGCCGGGGCAAAAGAGGGTGGCATTTATGAGAGCTCAGAGGACTGAGCCAAGGTGTCCCAGATCAAGTGGCCTGTGGGCTTCCCAAGGGCAGTAAAGGACAGCGTGCTGGCGGTGTGCCTGCGGTCACAGCCCGTTGTAACTAGAGAGGCAAACAGCGAGCGAGGCAGGATAGCAGATCTCTCGGCTCCCTGGCTCCTGGCTAGGCTGAGGCATTGTCAGGCCCCCATCTCTCCCCGCACTCCTGCAGGAGTTGAGCCCTAACTAATGCCCACCTTGTTCCTCTCTGCCTCTGCGTCAGAGCTGAGAGGGAAAGCTTCCCAGGCCAGGGGCCAACAAGTCCCAGAGTCTGAGGAACTCCAACAGGACCCAGGTGACTGCGGGGCAAATGGCCAGTGAGGACAGGACTAAAGACAGGGCCTGAGGAATGGGAGATGTCAGGACAGGCAGGCCAGGTCCTGAATTCAGAACTCTGCCACTCCCTAAATGGAAGACCCGAAACTGTGAAACTACTAGAAGAAAACATGGGGGAAACATGTCTGGATGACAGGGGAGGCTATGGTGTTTTTGATAAGCCGTCAAAAGCTCAAGCAACAAAAGCAAACGTAGACAAAAGGCATCATATCAAATGAAGGAGCATGTGCACCACAAAGCAAAGGATCAACTGAGGGCTGAGACAACCTGCAGAATGGGAGAAAATATTTTTGTCTCACAAGGGATTAATATCCAGAATATGTAAGGAACTCAACTCAGCTGGAAAAAAAATCTTATTAGAAAGGAGCAAATAATATGACTAGACATTTCTCTGACAAAGGTGTGTGAGGGGCCAACAGGTCTATGAACAAATGCTCATCACTAATCATTGTTGTTGTTGTTAGGTGCCGTCGAGTCGGTATCCGACTCATAGCGACCCTCTGTACAACAGGGGAAACACTATTGTCTGTGCTTCTCTGCTGTACATAGGGTTTTCAGTGGCAGATTGATTTTTGGGAGGGGGTTGCCAGGTCCTTCTCCCAAGCCTACAGCTTCTGGTGTTCCCAGGCGGTCTCCCATCCAGGTACTAGCCAGGCCCGACCCTGCTTAGCTTCCGAGATCTGACGGGATCGGATGCCACAGGGCTACCGCTGCAGGCCACTAATCATCAGAAAACCACAAATGAGATAGATCATCTCACCCTAGCTAGAAGGGCAACTATTAAAAAACAGAACAAAGCAAATGCTGGCTAGGCTATGGAAAACAGTGAGGAACTCATACTCTCTTGGTGGGAATGCAAATCAGTACAACTGCGATGGAGTTGTTTTTTTGTGGTACTGGGGGTTGAATCCAGGGCCTCACGCTTGCATGCTCTGCAAGTGCTGGATCACTGAGCTATGCCCCCAGTTCATTTTATTTTTACCTTTTGAGACAGGGTCTCGCTAAGTTACACAGACTGCCTCTGGTCTTGAACTTGCAATCCTCCCGCCTCCACCTCCCGAGCTGCTGGGGCTGGGGTTACAGGCGTGCGCCACCACACCCAGGGAGTTTTAACTACAGTACGATCCAGCTTTCTCTCTCCTGAGTAGACAGCAGAAGGAAGTGAAATCAGCCTATCAGAGAGATACCTGCAGTCCCTCCCAGGGCTCCTGCCACTAGTCACAATAGCCAAGGTATGGAGTCAACCAGGGTGTCCCTCCATGGATGAATGAACAAAGAATATCATACATATTCATATAACTAATAATATAATATGTCATATATATATATATATATATATATATATATATATATATATATATATAATGGAATATTACTCAGCTACCAAAAAGAAGGAAGTCCTGTCACTTTGGCAACATGGATGAAACTAGGGGCCATCATGTTAAGTGAAATAAACCAGGACACAAAGACAAATACTGCATGTTCTCACTCGTGTAGAAACTAAAGAAGTTTATTTCGTAGAAGTAGACAGTGGAATAATGGTCACTAGAGACTGTAGGAAGGGTAAGTGGGAGGAAAGGTAGAGGGAGGTTGGATAATGGGTACTAAAATATAGTTACATAGGAGGAATAAATTCTAGTGTTTTATAACACAGTAGGATAACTAGTTTACAACAGTTTATTATATATATTGTATTTATTTGTTCATTTATGTATTTAGTGGTACTGGGGGTTGAACCCAGGGACTCACATATGCTAGGCAAGCATTTTGCCACTGAGCTGCACCTCAAGTTATTTTTTATTTTTTATTTTCAGACAGGGTCTCACTAACTTATGCAGGTTGCCTCTGACTTTGAACCATCCTTCTGCCTCCACCTCCTGAGTCACTGGGAGTACAGGCATGCATGCATCTCCGTGCCCGGCCTATATATTTTATAAAGAATTAGAGAAGGAGAGTTTAAAGGTTCCCAACAAGAAGAAACAAATGCATTTTAAGAAGGTGGAGCCAGGATCCACTGTGCACAACTACAATCCCACTGCTTTGGGAGGCAGAGGCAGGAAGGTGGCAAGTTAGAGGCCAGAGGTGTCCTGTGCATCTTAGCAAGACCCTGGCTCAAAATAAAAAATGAAGAAAGGGGTGGAGGCTGCAGCTCAGTGGTAGAGCAAGTACCTAACACATGTGAGGCCCTGGGTTTATCCCCCCACTGTATTGCAAAGAAAACGAAAGAAAAGGAAGAGAAAATACTAATGATCTTAATTACTCTGATTTGATCATTACACATCACATGCATGTATGGGGTTATCACACCATATTCTTTAAGCAGGTACAATTTAGAATATTCCTAGAAATAAAAACAATGGACGAATAAGAAAGAAGAGCTTTGGCCTCAACCTAAGGGCGCCTGGCAGCTCTGGAAGGCTTACAGCAGAGGAGTGGCATGATCGGGTTTATGTTCTAAATTCTGCTGCCTGGAGGATGGAATGGGGGCCACAGGGGGTGCAGGAAGGTGAACTGTGGCCTCAAGGTCCTGGAGAGGCTGTGAGTGATGGGAGGTGGACGGGCTCCTCTGATAGTCCCAGCCCCTGCCTCACTGCCTGGCACACAGGCTCTCAGTCAATTTTTCTTCAATGAATGAGGAAGTAGGTCCGAAAAGCTCCAGAGGCAGGCAGGAGATGGCTGGCGGTGGTTGTCAGGTGCTGCGGAGTCGGCGTCCAACTCTATGTACAACAGGGAAAACGTGATTGTCAGTGCTTCTCTGTTATTCCTAGGGTTGTCAGTGGCGGATTGGTTTTTGGGAGTGGGTTGTTAGGTCCTTCGCCCAAGTCCACAGCACCTGGTGTTCCAGGCGGTCTCCCATCCAAGTACTAACCAAGGCCCGACTCCGCTTAGCTTCCGAGATCTGATGGGATCAGAGGCCACAGTGGTCTGGCTGCAGGCCTAGGAGATGGGGGTGTGTGCAGAACAGGCTGGGGAGGCAGCTCAGTGGCAGAGCACTTGGTGAGCTTGTGCAAGGCACTGGGTTCAAACCCCAATGTCACACACAAAATAAATAAATGAATCAAAAGTTTCAAGCAGCCCGTCCCCAGGGGCAGTGGGGGCCACTCATATCCACACATAACCACAGAGCAGCACAGAAAGCAAGCGTCCGCAGGAAGAGCACCGGGCACTCAGGCTGCAAGGAGGGACAGATCACTTCCCCGGAGGTCAATTCCTGTGTAGGCTGGGTGCTTGAGTAACTCTGCAAGGTAACCCTTTGTCCCTGTCCCCAAGGACACTAAGGGAGCACAGTAGACTCTTGTGCCCTCAGTAATCAATTGCCTTGACTGGGGGTCTAGGGCAGCGACTTTAGTGTTGTCCAGGGATTGAGCAAGTGTTTACGTAAATGCAGGCTCCAGAGCATTGGCTCAGCCTCGCTGGTTTTGATAACCCAGGAATTTCTCTTTAACCAGGACTCTGAGACGCTCTAAAGTTTGAGAACCACAGGTAAAGGACCAGGTTGGGTGTGCTGTGGGGGCACAAGCCCCAGTCAGAGAGGACTGAACTCTGCTTGGAATTTGTTGGGAATCCCATTGAAGACTTTGTGCCGGGGCTATCCCTGTTTTAACCCCAGTGCTCTCAGCTGCAGGATCTCCTGTATTTCCACCTGAGTTCTGAGTTACTTACCTGAGGCTGTATCACTGTTGCGTCAGTCCGATCCTGTTAGATCTCGAAAGCTAAGCAGGGTCGGGCCTGATTAGTCCTTGGATGGGAGACAGCCTGGGAACACCAGGTGCTGTAGGCTTGGAAGAAATACCTGATAACCTACTCCCAAAAATCAATCTGCCATTGAAAACCCTATGAATAGCAAAGAAGCACTGACAATAGCGTTTCACCTGTTGTACACAGTGTCGCTATGAGTCAGACACCGACTCGATGGCACCTAACAACAACATGAGTTACTTGCTCTTCTGGGAAGCTGGAAAACCCATCCTCCCCTTCCAAGCTGACTGTGAGTGCTCAGGCCCAGCTGCAGCCTGTGCTAGGAGCCTCAGTTTCTCCATCAGTCAGTGAGAATGACTCCTGCACCTGCCCCAGAGGCTTGGGGAAGGGTTAGAGATGATATTTAAAATGTATTTTTTCCTTGTGGATATTTGGGGAGATCAGAAAGCCTGAGAGGATAATGTTCTTTTGTTAATGGTGCTTATCTTTAAGTGATGGGATTATTGGTGGCTGATTTTTCTTTTTCTTAGTGCATTCTCAGTTTTAAAAAAATCATGTTGTTGTTGTTGGGTGCTGTCGAGTCATGTCCAACTCATAGCGACCCTCATAGGGTTTTCAATGGCTGACTGTTTCGGGATTGCCTTGGGAGTGGATTGCCAGGTCCTTCTCCCATTTTTGCCGTGCTGGGAATTGAACTCGGAACTTCAGAGACTGCAGAGCAGCGCTCTACCAACTGAGCTAAATCCCAGCCCCTAAGAAATCATAGATTTTTAAAATGATGGCTAGTAAAAATAAATTTTCAAAATAAACATAGAATTACCAAATGGTCCCACAATTTAATTTCCAGATAAATAAGCAGAAGAATTAAAAGTCGGGTCTTGAGCAAATATTTCTACACCAGTGTTCATGGCAACATCGCTCACAACAGCCAAAGGGCAGACACAAGCCATGGTGTACGAATAGATAAATGGAAAGACAAGACGTGGTTCATGCACACAATGGAACATTGGTCAGGCTTATAAAGCAAAACAACTCTGACGCATACTACACCATGCATGATTTTTTTGGTCTTTTTAAAATTAAGTAAATGTTAATGGTGTACAGAGTAGTAAGGCTTTACGCTCTTTCCCTTGTGCATCTAAAAGGACATGTAGAGTACGATTCCACTTATATGGGGTGCCTAGAACAGGCAAGTTCATAGAGAAATTAGAACAGGTTACCAAGGGATGGGGGAGGGCTGATGAGGACTTACTGTGTAATGGTGTAGAGTATCCGTTTGGGACAATGAGAAAGCTCTAGCGATACGTGGCGGTGATGGTCGCACAAGAATGTGAATGTACTTAAAGCCACTGGACTACTCACTTAACAATGGTCAAAATGGGAAATTTAATGTATATTTGACCATGGTAAAAAGATGAATAAGGGCCAGGCTCCATGGTACTTGCCTGTAATCCCATTAATTTGGAAGGCTGAGGTAGGAGGATTGCGAATTCAAGGCCAGAGGCAGCCTGTGTAACTGAGGATCTGGGGGTACAGCTCAGTAGTGGAGCACTCGCCTGGCATGTGTGAGACTCTGGGTTCAATTCTCAGCACATACACAAAAAAAGGTTAAAGATTTCCTGCATAATGCGAGAAAATTTACAAAGGAAAATAATTTGAATCTTACAATATTTATGGCCTTCATTTTTCAAAACTAACCAAACAAGTCCATTAATCCATTTGACATGACAAAGACTACAGGACCAGAATGTTTTCCCCTGGAAGTATTAGTTAACTATAAAAAGAACTTAGATTTTATTCTTGGCAATAGCTGCTTTGGGCTATTGTCTGCTCCTACTACTTAAGAGTGTTCTTTTACCTAGCAATGCTCTGTTAAAAAAAAAATGTTTATGGCCTACCTGGTTTCAGAGATAGCTGTTCAGCCATTTCTGGAGGTGTCAGAGGTATTTGCTTGGGGTGTCTCTCTCTCTTTCTCCACTCTCTGTCTCTGTCTCTCTCTTTCTCTCTGTTTCCCTCTCCCCCCCCTTCGTTCTCTCCCTCCCCCCCAATATTAGTCAGCTCCCATCCTTTCCCCCCGTTCTTTATAAATGGGGGGCCCCTTTTGTTTTATAACCCAGGGAAGATTAGGGAGATCTCACGGAGGTCCGGCCTACCCTGACTCTCCAGAGCAAACCATTCTGCCTCTCATAGCCAAGTGCGTGAGGTGAGCTAACAGCCAGGATGTATGTGACACTAGGCTCTCAACGTGACACACAGAACGGGTTGAGGATAAAGTGGTGACACTGAGCCGGGCTGTACACAGGCAGCCGGCACATTCGCTATTTACGTAACCTGCGGGGATTGAGTAAAGGCCCTTCACAAAAGGGCTATCTGCCATTCAGGGTTGCACTGATAATATTCCAGACAGAAGCAGGCACACTTGGCTCTTAGCAGCCAACTAAGTAAGTCCAGGTGGCCCTGAAGATGGAAAAAGGAGGGGGTAAAAGAGCAAAGGAGAAAGGGCAATTGTATAAGCTTCGTGAGCAAATAAAACCTCTTTCATTCAGTGTGTTTGTTCCACATGCCTTGATTTCCTCCTTCCTCATCTCCCAGGGCTATGGGGACTCATGAACTTTTACTTCTGCCAAGGAGGACATTTGGGAATAATTCAGAAGCAGCCCAAGGGACTAACAGAAGGAGGATCCTTAGCAGCAATCTCAGTGCCTTCAACTGTTGAGTGCCCTAAGACACAGACAAAATATTAAGCAATGGTGCAAATCATATTTCCAAATGGTTGGCTGAAGTTTTCTTCATAGAGGCGTAGAACCTTTCATCTAGAAGAAGCTTACAAAATAGTTTTGAGACCTACAAACTTAGGAGAAAAAAATCGTGCAATACCATCAACCCTTGTGCTTCAAATTCTAGCTCTTATTCATTCCTCAGATACCTCTATGTTTTAAGAAAGGAAATCAGAGCCAGGTGCTGTGGTGCATGCCTATAACCCCAGCCACTTAGGAGGCTAAGGTAGAAGGATAGAGGTTTGAAGCCAGAGGCCAGCTTGTGCAATTTAGTGAGACCATATCTCAAAATAAAAGACAAAAGTGGAGGGTGCAGCTCATCGGTGGAACACTTGCCTAGCATGTGTGAGGACCTGGTTTTAACTTCAGGACTGGAGAGAGAGAGAGAGAGGGAGAGGGAGAGGGAGGAGAGGGAGGGGAGGAGGAGGAGGAGGAGGAGCAGGAAAAAGAAGAGGAGGAAGAAAAGAGAAGAGAACAAAGAAATCAGTTTCCTATTTCATGACTAAAGAACCAGGCACAAATATTTACCTAGAACATTATCTACCAGTTGAATTTAACACTAGGTGACCTCGCACAAGACTTTCTTCAAACTTATAGCTAAGATTTATTGAGCACTTTTAATGTATTGGATTTTTAATGTGCTGGGTACTGTGCTAAGTACATCTTCTCACATATGACTCAGGACAACCCCATGACATATGTACTACCACGGTCCTCATTATACAGAGAGGGAAACTGATGATCAGAGCTTGGGAAACTTACAAGATCACATAGCTAATGTGGCAGAGTTAAGACTTGAATTTGGAACTCTACATGCTAAGGACTCAGTCCAAAAGCCTACCAGTCACAGATGAGATCCAAAGACTACACACACTTCTACCCAGCTGACTAAACATTCAGGATTTCATACGACCTGACCCCCAGGTTTGATGATTCACTAGAATGACTGTGGAGCTCAGAAAAGCACTATACTCATGATTACAGTTTCATTATAAAGACTAGAACTTAGGAAAAGCCAAGTAGAAGAGATGCAGAGAGCAAGGTATGGGAGGGAGGGGCATAAGAGCTTCCGTACCCTTTCTGGGTGTGCTGCCCCCCCAGCACATGAATGCACTCTCTAGACCCTAAATGTAGTTACAAACCAAAATGACAGTAATACTAGTGTCCATATTTCTCCATGTATTTACCTTTACCGGAGAACTTTATATTTTCACGTGACTTCAAGTTACTGTCGAGTGCTATTTCATTTCAACTCGAAGGACTCCTTTTAGGATTTCTTGTAGAGCAAGTCTAGTGATGATGAACTCCCTCCACTTTTATTTATTTGGAAAGGTCTTAATTTCTCCCTTGTTTTTGAAGGACAGTTTTGCCAGATATAGAATTCTCATCTTAAATGTGTTTTTTCTTTCGGCACATTAAATATATCATCCCACTGCCTCTGGTCTACAAGGTTTCTGTTGAGAAATCTGCTGAACATCCTACCAAGGATCCCTTGTATGTGATGAGTTGCCCCTCTTGTCTTCAAGGTTTTTCTCTTTGTCTTTTAGTATTTTGATTTAATGTATCTCCATGTGAGTCTATTTGAGTTTATCCTCCATGGGGCTTATTGACCTTCTTGAATTGATAATATTGATGTCTCTCCTCAAATCAGGGAGTTCTCAGCCATTATTTCTTCAAATATGTTTGTGAACTTTCTCCTCTTCTTTTGGACCTGTTATGATGTGTATACTAATCTACTTGATGGAAGCCTAGGTCCCTTCGCTCTGCTTACTTTATTTTTATTTCTTCCTGAACTCTGGACAGGAAAATGATTTAACATTGTAAATAATTTGTTTTCAAATTTGCTGATTTTTCTTCTTCCTGTCCTATTTGAGTCTTCTATTGAACCCCTTCAGTGAATTCAATTATTACAGTTTTGAGCTTCGGAATTTTATTTTTTTCCGGTGGCGGTAGTGGTGCTGGAGATTGAACCCAGGTTTTCATGCAGGTGAGGCAAATGCTATACCACTGAGGCACATTCCCAGCCCTGTTTGGTTTTTTCTTTATAATTTATTTTCCTTTGTTGATACTCTAGTTTTGTTCATATATTGTTTTCCTGACTTCCTTTAGTTATTCATGTTACTCATTCGTTGTTCATTAGCTCTTTGAGCATACTTAAGATAGTTGTTTTAAAGTTTTTATCTAGTAAGTCTAGTGCCTATGTTTCTTCAGCGGTGGTTTCTGGACATTTATTTTGGTCCTTTGGATGTTTTACTGTTTCTTCATGTGTCCTGTGAACGTTGAAAATTTGAAAACAATCGTCACCTCTCCTAATCTTTACTGATTCTCTGCAGTGGAAGATGTTCACCAATTAGCTTCTCGAGCCTTTTCCAGGTGTAAGTCTTCCCCGGGCTTCTGTGTGTGATTTTCCCCAACACCCCCAAACAATAGCAGCTCAATCAGCAATTCTGTATCCCTCATTTAGTAATCTCTCCCCCAGGTGTCCATGGGTCAGTGGTCCTGCCTGGGCCTTCATAAGTGATGCCTGGAGCTTCCTGGAGTTTTTCTTACTGTGTCAGGTTTGGCCATCGCAGGTGACACATAGAACAATCAGGCAGCTACCAGACGGTGCAGAACATTGAGAATAAGGCCCACTCTGCTGTCTGTAGTTCAGAGAAGTGAATTGGAGGTCAGGCTGCCATTTCCTCTAAACCATCGCTTGCCAAGCTGGGAGCCGGTGGAATGAGATTGAGTAACAATGTCATGAAACTTTCTCCCATTTCGAACGTGGCTTTTTTTTGACTGAGTATTCACTTGATTACTGTAGATCTTTGACTGACTTTTGAGAGCTTTTGTTAAGTCATTTTAGCCAGTTTCTAGTTATCTAATTAATTTTTTTACATGGGGGAAACAGGGGCCTGGGGGTTCCTAGTCCACCATCTTTCTGAAATCAATCCAAGCTGCTTCTTTTTGTTGTTCTTTGTTTGTTTGTTTCTCTTTGCGACAGGGTCTCATTTTATAGCTCAGATTGCTCTTAAACTCACTATGTACCCCAGATGGAGGAGGCCAGGGGCTGCTGTAGTCAGCTTGCCCTCAAACTTGCAATCCTCCTGCCTCCATCTCCTGAGCACTGGGATTACAGGCATTTGCCCCTGCGCCTGGGCTCCAAGCACCTTGTTAGTAATACCTGATCAATGCATAAATTCCCTGGGTTCTCTATCAGGCAGGTGACAGATGGAGTGGAAGAAGCCACAGCCTGCCCAAGGACACTGATGTAGTATTTCTACCATGCTAAGGGAAGGGCAGAATGCCAGTGCCCAACAGGCCCTACCCCACCCTAGAAAGGTATGGACCAGTGGGGCCGTTGCTGCTGTCTAGCCCCTCAGGCACTTGAGATCTGAAATGAAGTATTTCTCTTTCTTATCCTAGGAATAAACTTAGCTGCTCACATTGAAAATGGCTTTAGCCAGGCACTGTGGCACACACCTGTAATCCCAGCAACACGGGAGGCTGAGGTAGGAGGATCCAAGTTCAAGGTCAGAGGTAGCCTATACAATTTAGCAGGACCCTGTCTCAAAATAAAAAAAAAACTAAGACAAAGGGGATGAGGCTGGCAGTGTTGGTCAAAGTCTCCTTCCTTACAAGTGTAAAGTCCCAGCTCATCCGCCAGGAGCACCATCCGGAAGGACGAACTCGAGGTATTTCTGTACTTAGAGAACAGGCACCTTGGTGCCCCAGCTTTTCTTCCTGGGTGAGACTTGGGTGCTCAGCTTCCAGGTCAGGTATGTGATTAGCCACCTGGGCCCCTAGCACACAGCTGGTCCTTTTCACTGCCTCCAGACCCAGGGAGCAGAGGTTCATGGCTTTTGAAGAATTTGGGGAGACAGAGTAGGCAAAAATACCCATGTGAGGAAAAGGCAAATCTGCTGGGCACCGTGGCGCACACCTGTCATCGCAGCAGCTCAGGAGGCGGAGGCAGAAGGATTGCAGGTCCAAGGCCAGAGGCAGTCTGCATAGCTTAGGGAGATCCTGTCCCAAGATAAAAAAGGTGTGTAGGGGGTGCAGCTCAGCGGTAGAGTGCATGCAAAGTATGTGCAAGACCCTGGGTTCAACCACTAAGTACTGCAAAAATAAATAAATAAATAAACAAGAAAGAGAAAAGAAAAAGGGAAACCTTACAAAGACCTGACAATCTCATACTAACCTGGAGTACTTAGGACCCTACTCTATAGTCAGGGCCTGCAGCTGTAGCCCTGTGGCATCTGATTCCGTCAGATCTCGGAAGCTAAGCAGGGTCGGGCCTGGTTAGTACCTGGATGGGAGACCGCCTGGGAACACCAGAAGCTGTAGGCCTGGGAGAAGGACCTGGCAACCCCCTCCCAAAAAAATCAATCTGCCATTGAAAACCCTATGAACGGCAGAGAAGCACTGACAATAGTGTTTCCCCTGTTGTACAGAGGGTTGCTATGAGTCGGATACTGACCCAAGGGCACCTAACAACAACAACAACATATAGTCAGGGACTCAGAGGAAAGCCAATTCAGTTGTTTGAAGGTCACTGCTTAAGGGGAGGGGAGAATGACCTAAATGGGTGCAACAGTTGAACCATATTTCAATGTATTTATGTATTTAGTATGTTTTCATATGAAAAATTTTCACCCATAGAATCGTAGGGCACCCATATACTTACAGCTTACATTCAATAACTGCTTACATTTCTGCCATATTGGCTTCATCAAATCAAATCAAAGATTTCAATTGATTTAAGACACCCCATTGTGTTATGTAATAATAAAAAAGATAATATTGCTCTTTAATTGTTAGATGCCATTGATTTCTAAGATACATTCAAATTTCAGGTTTATTAAAATGAAAAAGGGGCTGGGATTTAGCTCAGTTGGTGGAGCACTGCTCTGCAGTCTCTGAGGTCTCAGGTTTGATTCCCAGCACTGCAAAAATGGGAGAAGGATGTGGCAACCCACTCCTGAGGCAATCCTGAACAATCAGCCATTGAAAACCCTATGAGGGTTACTGAGTCGGACATGACTTGATGGCACCTAACAACAAAATGAAAAAAAGTATATCTGTAGATTTCCTTGTATGATTCCACGTATGTGGAGCTCTACATCATGCAAAACTAATCTCTGGTGAAAGAGGTCAGAGCAAGGGTTTCCTCAGCAAGGAATGGAGAAGGCATTGATGGGGAGGAAGCAGGAGGAAATTCGGGGGTGGGGGAGGGACATAATCTGTCCTTTAATAGAGTAATAACATTTGTCAAAACTCATTTAACTGTAACTCTTACAATCTGTGCACAATACATAATATTATATACTTTTTACTTCAATTAGAAAATCAAAATAATACTGGGCATGGTGGCACACGCCTGTGATCCCAGCTACTTGGGAGGCAGAGGCAGGAGAATCACAGGTTCAAGGCCAGAGGCAGCCTGCATAACTGAGTGAGACCCTGTCTCAAGATGAGAAAAAGTTAAAAAAAAAAAAAAAGGGAATGCAGCCCAGTGGCAGAGCACTTACAAAGTATGTTCAAGGCCCTGGGTTCAACCCTGAAGTACCACAAGAAAATAAAGAAATAAAAAGTGACTTGAGATTAATATTTTTGCTGTAACAGTTTAAAGTAAATTATAGTAAGTTCCTCAGTATGTATCTCCAAAAATAAGAACATTCTACTACATAACTGGGC
Organism: Pedetes capensis; assembly: GCA_007922755.1. NCBI lineage: Eukaryota > Metazoa > Chordata > Mammalia > Rodentia > Pedetidae > Pedetes > Pedetes capensis. Next base: position 5,652 of record VMDO01009493.1, on the reverse strand, counting down.
TGGGATTTAGCTCAGTTGGTAGAGCGCTGCACTGCAGTCTCTGAGGTCCTGAGTTCAATTCCTAGCACCGCAAAAATGGGAGAAGGACCTGGCAACCCACTCCCAAGGCAATCCCAAAACAGCCATTGAAAACTCTATGAGGGTCGCTATGAGTCGGATACCGACTCCACGGCACCTAACAACAACAACAACTACATAATTACAACACCGTTGCATCATACCTACAAATTTATCAATAGTTTCCTATTAGCATCCCTAATTAATATTCGAATATCCCTAAATGTAATTTGCATATATTTTATCTTATTATTGTTTCAAAACTTTTTATTGGAAAACACAATACAGATACAGAAAAATGCAAACGACATTTTACAGTGGTTACCGTGAGGTGAACACTCCCATCACCACTATTTGGGAGGAGGGATGGAACTTTGCCAGCCACCTCAGAAGCCACCCACAGGCCCCCTCTCCATCAGAACCATCCCTCCCTCAAAGCCACCACAATTCTGAGTGAGAGTCTATGAGTTTTTGCATGTGGGTGACAAATTGTATCTGTGGCCTTTATATTCAGTTCAGTCAGCTATAAAATCTTGGCTTATATTTTCTTTCCTTGAATATTTAAAATGTTACTCTATTATTTTCTAGCATGAAGCATCTCTGTTGAAGGCTAATGAAAATTTAATTTTTTCCCCATTGGCTTTTTACCTACAAGAAAGAAGGCCCCGTCTTATTATTTTATTTTAAAGTTCAGTGATTCATTAGAGTATTCTCAGTGTTGGTCGTTCTGGGTCAGCATTTTCAGGTACAAGTGTGCCTTTTAACTGTGTAGTTTCAAATCTTTCAAAACGCTTTCTTGACTGATAGTTTTTGGTTATTTGCCATGTTGTTCCTTTGATTTGGTTTTCTCTTCCAATTAATCCTGTTATAATATGATGGCTTCTGTTTGGTTGGCTTTAACATATGTCATTTTCTCTTCTGTGCGTTCACTTTTTAAAACTTTTCTTCACTTTCTATTTCTCATAAGGCAGTATCTATAGTATTTTTTTGTTTGTTTTCCTTCTGGTTAAGTTTCATTTCAGCAATAAGTATTTAGTGATAATTTTTTTTCCTGAGTTTTATCACGATTGCTATATTTTTTCTAGTTTTGGTTTATATGTTTATGTTGTTTCTTTGTAGCTTATCTTTTAAAACCTGTTTCAGTTACTTTTGAAATCCTAGTTTGCCCGATTCATCTGTATTGTGGAAGGGATTTGGCTTCACTAGCTTTAAGAGTTCATGCTGCCTGGACTCCAAGTCCTTCAGATCTTAACAGAGACCCCTTGTTCTCATCCCACGCTGAGAAGGCAAAACACCAAACACCTCCTCCTTCAGCTGCTTTGCTCAGTCTGTCCCACTGTGCCTTCCCACGAATACTTGTTTGGTGGCCCCATCAATTGCCTGCTTCTTCCCGCAGCTTTCTCCCACATAGATGTGGACCTCATGCAGATCTTACAGCACTGGTGGTGGTTGTCACACTCTTATCTCTCAAAGTTCGTGGGGATACCTTAGCTCATCTGGCTTTGTTAGAGAGATTGTCCACAGATTTTTGGTTTCACTACCCACTCACTCTGCTTTGTGTTTTTCCCCTCTCTGTGGGAAGGGATTCAGAGAGATTAATTAAAAAAAAAATATATATATATATCTATCCAGGAGAGTTCGGGAAGCAAGTTATTATATTTGGTGCCTTGACCAAGCCAGGACCATGTGTCATGCCTCTCAGCCATAGTTAGCATGAATAAGAGAAGGTGGTTCCTAGGAAGCAAGCTGCCATGTTTTTAAATTCTACACCAAAAGAAGTACAAACACAACAGATGTTCACTACAGTGCATCATTGAGGAGACAAACTCAAAAGTATAATGGTTGACACTCATCTAAGATAGTGTAATTATATGCCTTGCTCTTTAACTCCTTTTCTTAAGACAAAAAGAAGGAAAGTGACTTCCTACATAGAATTTTTAAGATTCTTTCTTCTTCTTCTCCTCCTTCTTCTTCTTCCCCTCCTCCTCCTCCTCCTCCTCCTCCTCTTCTTCCTCCTCCTCCTCTTCTTCTTCTTCTTTTCCTTTTTTTTTTTTTCAGTGCTAGGGATTGAACCCAAGGCCTTGCATATACTGGCCATACACTATCCCACTGGCCCACATCCCCAACTCTAACTCTCATGCCCCTGTCCCCCACCCCTGCAGTACTAGAGGGTTAAGTCCAGGGCCTCAGATGCATGATAGGCTAAGCACTGTGCCTCTGAGCTACACCCCCAGCCCTTTTTAATTTTAATTTAAATTAAATTAAATTTATTATTATTATTTTTTTTGTGTGTGGTTCAACTAGGGGTTGAACCCAGGGCCTCATGCTTGCATGCTCTGCAAGTGCTGGACCACTGAGCTGCAGCCTCAGCCCATTTTTTTACTTTTTGAGACAGGGTCTCGCTAAATTACACAGACTGCTTCTGGTCTTGAACTTGCGATCCTCCTGCCTCCGCCTCCCGAGCTGCTGGGATTACAGGCCTGCGCTGCCACCGCGCTGGGCTCCCTTTGTTATTTTTTATTTTATTTACTTATTCATTTATTCTAAGGCAAGTTCTTGCTAAGTTATGCAAGCTGCCTCTTCCCTCAAATTCGTGTTCCTTCTGCCTCAGCCTCCTGAGAAGCTGGGACGACAGGGGTAGCCACAGCACCTGGCCTAACTCTGGTGGTTTAAAGTTAACTTTTAATTGTATGCATAATTTACAAGTCCCTTCCTCTATAAGAGATTAACTCACCAATGAGGGCTAAATTCGACTCGATCGCTCCCCACCACCCCAGGTCCCTTGGGTAGTTTTTGAGCCCTGGTTGACTTTGCCCCTTGTTTAACAGACTCTGGTCCCTGGCCCTCTGCCCTTCTGGGGCAGCTTTTCAAGTCATTTTAACATCAGCTGCAGATAACCGTGATTATGAAAGTGAACCACTGATAGCTGTCCTATGTCAGAAATGTAACACGTTAGGGTGGTGGAGAATTTTAGGAACATGCTCCTTCAGCCTCTTTCTCTGGGCTTTTTGTTTATTTGTTGCAGTACTTGGGGGTTGAACCCAGGGCCTCACATGTACTTGGCAAGTGCTCTACCACTGAGTGGCATCCTAGCCCATTTTAAGTTTTTTACTTTGTGTCAGAGTCTCACTAAGTTGCTCAGTCTGCTTTTGGCCTCAAACTCATGAGCCTCCTGCCTCAGCCTCCCAAGTGGCAGGGATCACAGGCATGTGTGGCCACATTCAGCTTCTTTCTCTGTTCTGCAGCATGGAAAGGCCTCGAGTCTGGGTCTTGTCTTTGATGTGAGAGCTTCCTGCTCCATCAGAGCATTGTTAACTAAAGGCTTTTCGGCTTGGCTTTTGTTAGGCTTTCAGAGATTGCTTTGATTAGGATGCATTGTGATTCAAGGGGCAGAGAAGCCTAGTCATGTTGACTTTTAGAAAGGTATAAATTGACCAGGTGTGGTGGTGCTTGCCTGTAATCCCAGCAACTCAGGAGTCGGAGACAGGAGGACCCTAATTTCTAGGCCAGTCTGGGCAACTTATTGAGACTCTGTCTCAAAATAAAAAAATAAAAAGGGATGAGGGTGCAGCTCAGTGATAGAGCACTTGGGTAGCACGCTTGAGGGCCTGCACTCAGCCCTCAGTACTAGAAAAGGGAGAGAGAGACTGAAAATGTTAGCTTAGTGGTAGAGTGCCTAGAATGTGTGAGGCCCAGAGGTCTGCCAGAAAAAAACAGTGTGTAGAACCAATGTGTGAGCTGAGTGTTGGACACTCAGGCATGCATGGCATGCTGGGAACATACACTGTGCCCTCTTGGTGATGCCCTTGGAGCCCCGCGTGGTGGCCCCTGTACACTCCCAAGGTCCTTCTCTTTATTTCGCTTTCTCTGTATGGCAGGCCTATAGCGGCTCCTCCTCCTGTCACCAAAACCAGGAGAGGACAGAGGACCTCCTTCTCCCAGAAGCCCCAGAAGTCCTTTCATCATCGGCTGGCTCTTTGGGGGTCGCAGCCCAGCCCGAGCCAATCCCCACGGTCAGGGAAAGCTGACAAGCTGACTGCTCAGACCCGGCCAAGGGCTCCCTGTAACCTCAGCAGTTCAGAAGGGGCCCTTCGGAGCCTCTCGAACACCAGGCACGGTCAACAAGGGCTCTGTGACGAGGGACAGCTGAGTGTGGCCCAGACAGCAGCTCTTCTCAGGAGGCAGCCCAGCACAGTGGTGGGGACTGTGGACACGGCGGGGGGGGGGGCAGACCACCCCGGTTCCAACGCTAGCTTTACTGTTTAAAGGGTGATCTTGAGTAGATTACCAAGCCGCCCTGTGCCTTAGTCTCCTCACTTATGTAACGTGAGGTAATAGCCTTCTCCCTCCTCAGATTGTTGTGACACCAAATAGATTGAATATGCTTAGAACATTGGCTGGAGGGGTAAGACCTGGCTGTTTGCCAATGTGGAGGTTTAGTGATCCTTGGGAGAGACGAGGGGGAACCCTCAGTACAGCAAGTGCTGGTGAAGAGCTCGCTGGGGCTGAGGCTGTGACAGGTGCCCGGAATGACCCCTTTCACCAGCTGGCATCTGTTCTTCTCTGGAATCAGCAGCTTCCAGCTTCCACCCATTTGCCTGATGGGGTGGGGTTTGTTTGGTCTGTGGTGGAGGGCAGAGCTGATGAAAACTGCTAAGGACAGTTGATTGTAAAGTGTGATTTGCAAACGTTGTCTTAGAACTTTAGGCTGATTCACGGTTCTTCTGCCAGCCTGTGCCAAAGCTACTGTTTCAGCAATGCCACAGACCAATGGATGAGCCTGTCCTATGTGGCCGTCCACTTTGCTTTGCCCAGCTGTTCCACAAATGCAGCTAGAGGGGACATTGTGGACTGTGATGGAACTTTATAATGAAGTGTGAATTGTCCTTGTGAACAGTCCTGCTCTTTATAAATGCTGGGCCTCCAACATGCTCACTAGGAGGAGCCTAAAGAACAAAAGAGGCAGGTGCGCCCGGTCTTCATTTCACCCCAACATTAGTTCTCTGCGCCTGCGTCCTGCCCTGCCGGCTTCTTTCCCTCCACTCTCCTCCCATTCCTTTCTTCGTAACGATCTCAGATCCTGGCAGCAAATGGTGTGTGGAGCCGGGCACATTTTATTCTACACAGGCGGTGTTATATAAATCTTCCTGTTTTAAAATAAATTCTTTCACCCTTTATTTCCTTTGTGTGCCTTTAGGGATCTGCTTGGATTCCTAATGGGCTATATCCCTGGCTAGATGTGTTCTCTGTTTTAAGCAACACATGTTGATTTTTAAAATTTTTATCAAGATATTTGCAAACTTATTCAGAGCCTACTATGTGCAGATAAAATCATAGAGCTTCTTCATATCCTTTTAAATCAGTTCTTTGCCCCCCAAATTCTGCTTTGTTATACTTTCTTTTCCCTCCTCCCCCTCCTCCTCCTCCTCCTCCTTTTCCTTCTTCTTTTTTGGGGAGTGTACTGGGGATCAAACCCAGGGCCTTTTGTATTGTAGGCAAGCATTCTACCACTAACTACATCCTCAGCCCTTATTTTATTTTTAAATTTCCTTTCTTTCTTTTCTTTTCCTTTGTTTATTTTTTGAGATAGAGTCT